>JBBPFQ010819796.1:0-12675 GCA_037974815.1 Kaempferia elegans
CAACAGATTGAACACCCCAAGACAACAATCCAGTTACTGCCCAATAAATCAAACGCTTCAAGATCAGAGATCCAACATTCATCCCTTAAAATTGTTGATAGGGTTAGAGGATTACCTCAGTAGGGAAACAAGGCAGCACTGTGGTCGGTAGAGATGGGTTCGAGAGGGTGAGGGTGTGCGACAATCAGGTCTAGCTGCCTACACTGCCGGCTATGGTTGTGCGCTATCGTTAGTGACCACGTTGAAACTCCGACGAAGGGGTTCATGTTAGTATTAGTCCTAACAACCAATTATGAGATGATTAGGCCTATTGGGTTAGTGAATACATATTCGTTTATTGGGTTAATGGTTAATCTAATTTGCTAAAATCCAACCTATTAAGAAGATTAATGGATATTAATGTATTATCAAGGGAAGAAAGATTAATGGAGATTAATGGAGGAGATTAACTCATCATTAAGGGAAGAACCTAACTCATCATAAAAACTCTTGGTATTCATGGGATGAATATAAAAGGGGCATTTTATGGATGACTTTTTGACTCTTTTGCTCATCTTCTTCCTCCTCTTCTTCCTCTTGGTTGAACACCTCTAAGAGGCTAGCACCCCAAGGGTTGTTCTTCTCCAAATTATAAGTGTATGTCCCTTGTAGGCCGGGTAGAGGAGTTGAATTTCCTGCAAATTAAAATGAAAAGATCTCAAGCTAACTCTAAGCAGGGATTCAAGATTAGTCTAGCAATTTAAAATAACATAACATAAAAAAAAACAATAATAAGAGGTCAGAGGTTATTTGGTTACAAACTAGGTGGTTGTTAATCCAAGACAGTTGAAGATCACTAGAAAACTCTTTCGTTGTAGGCGGAGAAACTCTTACATACTATTAAAGCTCACAGAAAGGCTAGGAATTGATTACAGTAGTTGCGTGTAAAGTTGTGTTACATTCCTAGGTCAAGGGGTCTTTTTATATGACCTGAAAACTTGATCTCGTCGGCTTGAAGGCGCCTCCAGGGCCTCCCAAGGCGCCTTCGGTGGATAAAGTTTTATCCATTGGATAAAACTTTATCCAGTCGCCACAAGGGGCGTTGACCGGCTTGAAGGCACCTTCGGTAGACGCCTTTGGCAGACGCCTTCGGCAGACGCCTTCGAGTGGCTGGGAGGCGTCTTCTGTAGTGTGAAGGCGCCTTCCACAGTAGCTTGTCAACTCCAAAGTCGACTCTTCCGCTTCCGTTCGGCTCCGATCGCGTGAGTGATTTCAGACATCCGGAACAAGGCTCATGTGAACCCATGTTCCATTCTTCTTCCTCAAGCAGCCTTCCTCCCTGGCTTTTCGTCCCTCGGACCGCCACGCGCCAAGCCTGTCAACTGGCTTCCCATGTCGTCCTTCTCATCCGTCGTGTCTTCCGCTCAACTTCTTGTGTTCCTAAATTCCTGCACACTTAGACATAAGGGTTAGACAACACAAGACCTACCCTAACTTGGCTAGTCACATTAAAACTAGCATAGGGACCAACAATCTTCTCCTTTTTGATGTGACCAATCCTAGTTAAGTTAAGGTTAAAAAGAAACAGAATAATATAAAGAACAGTGAAAATAGATAAGGAATTTTTTTTGTAATTTTAACTCTATCCCCTAAACTTAACATTTTCTCCTCCTTTGATCACATTAAAAATGGGGGTTAGAAATTATTTTTTAAAAAATAATTCTTTAGAAAATTGTAAAACTTAACTTTTGAAATCAATAAGTTTTAAAAGGATTTTAGATAAATTTTCACAGAATTTATTTTTGACAAGGAAAATTCATATTTCGCAAAAAAATTGAAACATTTTTACTAAATTTAATTTAACATTTAAAAAATGATCAAACATGTACGTAAAAAAATTTACGAGTTAAGCAACCTTTGCAATTAAACCATTCAAGAAATCTAATTTGGCAAGATTTGGGAACCCAGTATAGGTGCTTTCGTATAGGGTTGATCAAAAAATTTTTAGGTACAAATTTCTATAAAATTTTCTTAATTTGTCTAAAATTATATCAAAAATATCAATTTAGCTTAGAATTCTAAAAATTTATGTACCTATTTAAACATGCATGATTTTCTAGTTCTTTAATTTTTTTCTTTTAAATTTTTATTTTCTGATTTTACTTTTTCAAAATCAGTTAGTAAACATGATACTGCCAGAATTCTTTTTATTTCTAAATTTTCTTTCTCTAAGTTTGCAAGGTCATTCGAAAGCATTCTAATAAATTGAAACGATTGGTTGGGAGTTAGAGAACGTACCTTACTTATCTTTCGAGCTAAGTCTTCCCCTCCATCGTAGCTTTCTTCTGAGGAAGATCCTTGTCCTTTGTTGATGCTCTCTCCCCCTGATTCGGTGCATTCTTCGGATGACTTTTCCCTTGAGTCGATGATCATCTCCGAGTTCCCTTCGTGACTTGTCATCAACGCAAGTCCAAAGAATGCTTCGACCTGGGACTCTGATGAGGATTTGTCCCATGTTGTTTTTAGATTTCTGTGTTTTGTTGGTCTTCTTTATTTCTCTTTCTCTTTTGTGAGTTTTGGGCAATCGTCCTTGATGTGCCCTTCTTCGTGACAGTTGTAGCACTTCACCTTCCTTTTTCTTTCATTTCTATTCCGCGACTTACAAAATTAGTTAGCTTTAAAATACTTATTCAAACTTCTTACCACAAATGCTACTTCATTTTCTTCTATTGAGGAATCTGACTCGGGTTCATCCTTCCTCATTGCCTTCAGCGCCCGGTTGAATTCTTTATTTTGAGTTACATGTCTAAGCTCATGAACTTGGAATGTCGAAAACATTCTTCTAAATTACTTTTTTTATATAGAAACCAATATTTTTTCATATAGAAATTTGAATTGGTATTTTCGGTTTCACAAGGGTCAAATTAGGAACATTTCAAGCAAGTACATTCCAAAAAAAAATTTAGTTGACCCAGTAGGAATCTTTATTGGGTTCCAAAATCATTTTTGGCATGATTTTTTTTACCAAAAAAAAGTCATTTTCTCAATAATTTTTTTTAAAATTTTTGAGAAATAACTTTTCTAATATTTGAAAATTTTCTTTTCAAGTTAAGAACACTTAGCATATTTTTCTGGAAAAAAATTTTTGGACAAGTTTTTTTAATTCAGTAAACTTCGAATTATTTTTCCATATTTTTTGGATTTAACTGTGAATTATTTTAAGTTAGAAATCTTTTCAACAAAGAACCCCTATTTTTAATGCGATCAAAGGGGGAGATATGTTAAGTTTAGGGGAGGTAAAAATTTATTTTATCCTCTTAGAACTTAAATTTTTAATTATTATTTTTGCACTTAACTATTGCGTTACTTTTCTTATGTTGACCCTAACTTAACTATAATTGCTCACATCAAAAGGGGGAGATTGTTGGTGCCCCAAGCTAGTTTGATGTGACCAACCTAGTTAGGTTAGGTCATGTGTGTTTCTAACCTTGTGACTAAGTGTATATGAACTTAAGATCACAAGAAGTCGAGCAAAAGACACAGCGGACGAGAAGGATGGCGTGGGAGAGAGAGCCGACGTGTTTGGCGCATCCGAGGGACACGAAAGTTGCGGAAGAGTATATCGGCAGACGAAAAGGACGTGTGTGGCGTTCCAAGGGACGAGAAGTCGGAAGGAAGCTTGCTCGAGGAGAAGGATGAAAATAGGTTTGGGTGAGCCCTATTTCGATTGTCCAACATCACCCAAGCGAACGGAAGCTGCGAAGGCGACCGAGGTCAACCCGGAGGAAAGTCAACACAAGGTTGACTTTCCCCATCCGGGGCACCCGAACCTGGTCGGGGAGCCCTGAGCGCGGTCTTCGAGATAATTTTTGCCCGACGATCTGTTCGCGTCAGGATAAGGTTTTGACCGTCCTGGGGGCGCCCGGACCGGTCTAGGACGCCCTAAACTGATTTGAGATAAAATTTTCCAGAGTTATAAATAGAGCTCTGATTTTTTTCCTTTCTATTAAGCAACTTTCATTCCAAATACTTTGTATAAGAGCTTTATAGTTTTCTGTACTTGAAAGATCTGTAAGAGGCCTCTCCGCCTTCGGCAAAGGAGGTATTTAGTGCACTTCAACTTCCTTGGATTAGCCACCTCTCTGGTTGCAAACCAAGTAAATCCTATCTGTCTCTTCCTTTAATTTGTTTCTATTTTATTTCATAACTTTTGTTTGGTTTAACTTAATCGTACTTGAGAAAGGTACTTACGTTATTTTTCAATCTAAGTTAACTCCTCTAACCGGGACCAACAGAAATATCTTTCCATTCAATTCCCTTATTTCATTTCCATTTGAATAAAACTAAGAAGAAAAAAATGAAAAAAAAAGAGACCGAAATCCATTTATTTTCCTTCCGTTTACTAAATTATTTAAGTTGCCTCTTTTTTCTCTCCTCTAAGTAAACACAACCCTAATCAGTAATCACTATTCGACGGTACTCGACCGTTGGGCCCATCTGCTTCCAGAAAAGCCTAAAACCGACAGCCCGGCCCAAATAATCGACCTCCGATCTTTTGAATACGAACCCTCCTCCCG
Source organism: Kaempferia elegans (assembly GCA_037974815.1). Lineage (NCBI taxonomy): Eukaryota > Viridiplantae > Streptophyta > Magnoliopsida > Zingiberales > Zingiberaceae > Kaempferia > Kaempferia elegans. The sequence continues at coordinate 4,557 of JBBPFQ010819796.1, forward strand.
TTCCCTCCTCCCTCTCTTCCTCCTGTCGACGTACGTTTCTGTGGGCATTTCTGTGGCGATCTGCAACTTGTTGCTCCAGATCGAGGACCAGGAAGGCGAAGACTTCGTCGGCGGCGATGGATGATTACGAGAAGCTGGAGAAGATCGGCGAGGGGACGTACGGGAAGGTGTACAAGGCGCAGGACAAGAAGACGGGGCAGCTCGTTGCGATCAAGAAGTCGCGCCTCGAGATGGACGCCGAGGGCATCCACCCCACTACTCTCCGCGAGATTTCCCTCCTCCAATTGCTCTCCCAGTCCATTTACATCGTCCAGTATCTCCCTCTCCTCCTTTCCCCTGCCATTGATCATTGCTTCTTTGTTTTGTCTTGTTTTTTTTCATCGGTTTTGTGATTGGGTTTAGGTCGAGATCGATATATTGAAGTGAATTGGTGGTTAACCGTTCTTTTATGGGTTTCTTTTTGGTTGGCCAGGCTACTCAAAGTGGAGCAAGTGAAGAAGAACGGAAAGCAACTTCTTTTCCTGGTTTTTGAGTACATGGATTTAGATTTAAAAAAGTTCATTGATTCCTACCGATTAGCACCCTTCCCCAGTCTTGTTCCTTCTGCAGTCATTCGGGTACTCCCGTTAAGACCAACAAATTCTCCTCTTTTTTCATTTGGTTTTGAACTTCCTTGACGAACTGTCTCTTTCTTGTTGCAGTCATTTATGTATCAATTGTGTAAAGGAGTTACCCATTGCCATAGCCATGGTGTGCTTCACAGGTTATATGTTTTCTTATATTTTCTTGTTTCGCTGCAAAATGATCTGGCTCATATGCATGACCAGATTTAAAACAGGGATCTGAAACCTCAAAATCTGCTTGTTGACAAAGAGAAAGGCATATTAAAGATTGCAGATCTTGGACTGGGAAGAGCCTTCACGATCCCTCTAAAGAGCTATACTCATGAGGTTCTTATGAGCATAAATTTTCATTCCTAGTAATACCCTTTGAATTCACCGTCAATGGACATCCTACTGTATTACATGAAACTTTCTTTCTGGCTATCTTTTCTTATACTCATAAGGTTCTTATGAGCATAAATTTTAATTTCTACTAATAACCTTTGAATTCACAGTCAATGGGAATGTTACTTCTTTACTTGAAACATTTTTCTGGCTATCTTTTCTTATAGTCATGAGGTTCTTATGAGCATAAATTTTCATTTCTAGTAATAACCTTTGAATTCACAATTAACGGACATGCTACTTGTTCACTTAAAATTTCTTTCTGGCTATATTTTCTTATGCATATGAGGTTCTTGTGAACATACTGGATGTCATGTGAACTGTAAATGCTCTGTTGTGTAGGTTGTAACACTTTGGTACAGAGCTCCAGAGATCTTGTTGGGAGCAACACATTACTCAACTGGGGTGGACGTTTGGTCTGTTGGATGCATATTTGGTATGATAACATTCATTTGTATATCTCATTGTTGTTAACTTAATTCCATGAGTGTCTCTTATTCACAGCGCTACAAAGATTTTACTGCATCATTTTATTTGTTTGATGCATAAGTTAATTAATGTTTTCATATTACAATATGCGAAGGAAGGATGCAAGTAAATGTTAGTTCTGGCCATTTACATGTGGGTTAATTTTATAGTATTTCATATTTTCTAAAGGCATAAACAAACTAGATTGGCAAGTTGTGTATAGGTGAACTATTTCTTGATGTATTACTTGAATGGTCCAGTGTACTCCTTGAATGACAAGTTACTTTGCCTAATCTGACTTGTAAGAACACCTTATAACTGATCTTTGCTTCTTACCAACATAATTAAAGTTGGTTGGTGGTTCCTTAACATCCTTTCCTTGGTTCCTTGGACAAACACAATATTTTGATGTAATAATGATTCCATTTCTTCTCTTAGTATCTACATTATATTTTTTTTTTCCACCAACCTTATATCTGCTTTCTTCCTTTACTACCTTTGACTGTCTTCTTGGACCACTTAAATCATCTTCCTCCATATCTTAGCTCCTTTTATTTGTACTTGTTCTTCAACAATCTTCTTGTTCACTATAAGTTAACTTTATTCATTGTGTGTTATTTTTGCATGATAGTATATTGTGTTACACCTGCATAAACAAATTGATGACATTATTTGTCAACCTACAGGCAAAGTCATTATTCAGAATCAAAGGCCTCAAAATCAATGATGTAAATTTTGAATATATGTTTTGTTAGTGAATGTTGAATCATGAATCATACTTTTTAACTATAAATTGTATAATAGATTAAAAAGATCATTTAAGTGGGCAATGAACATATAGGGTGTCGGTAGAGATTATGAGTAACGGTTAACATAACATCGATTCAATCGCTTTAAGGGGTTCCGTAGGGAAGTTGGTCAAAGGGTTTGGATTGAGGCTTGGTGAGGGTAGACTTGTAACCTGTGAATGATGGAGATGTGGAAGTCCAATAGTGGCTTTTGTGAGTTGCAACCGCTATGGTTGAGAGGAGAAGCAATGTAGTGTAGGAGAGGAAGCCGATGACGAACTTGGCCGACAATCTCTCCTATGAGATTACTTGGCGGAGGAGGTCTTAGATAGAGCCAATGAGGGATTAATAGTGGGTTCGGGTAGTGAGATTTAATATATTAAATGAGGAAGTTTAAAAGTCTCGTTGATGTGTGTTGGAGGAGTCGATGACTAGGAGCTGATGTGGATTTGAGGAGATCATCCATGAATGTGATTTGGAGCAATGATGGTTTGGTAGCACACTGTATATTAGCTTTCTAGAGAACAAACTAACTAGGGAGTGATTTGAAATCAACGAGTGAGATTTGGGAGCTAGTCATTATTATAGAAGTAGATGGCATGCAGAAGTGAAAGCTCGACCTAGGTGGTTGTCGATAAGAGGTCTGAGAAAAGGTTATCTTTGTTATTGAGAATGTGAAGAAGGATCATGAGGAGGTTCCAGTGATGGTTAAGAAGAGATCTTTCCTGTGCGTATGGCCATTCGAGCCTATTGTAAAGTTGGTTTGTTCACCATCATGGTGTCATCAAGAAACACTGTGGCTATGGATTAAGGAGGAGAACCATTTGATCAAATAGAAAAAGTTCTATGTCAATGGGTCACTAGTGAACCAACCTAGGCAATCAACTAGTCAAATTTGCCTTAGTTAACGATCCAATTGCATAACTCACAATAATCTTTAATTTAAGTTATAAAAACCATATTTATATAGTAATCACTATAAAAATATCTAATTTAGTAGAATATAAAATAATGCATTTATTAAAAGGCAATTTTGCCCATTTATTAGAGTAGAGAACTAAGGTAGTTGGGTGAGTAATTAGGATTTTGTTTTGAGTTTTTTACTTTCCCATCTAATATTTGAGTAGATATACGATAATTTAAGATTTTTTTGAAATAAAAATAACTGACTAGTTCAAAGGCTTAAGCTACGCATTTGGAGAATCAGACTGGACCGATACCCAAGTCCATTAGTTTTTTCTCATTCAGAGCTGGCAGTTCAGTGCAGTTTTCACTACTAGCAGAACAAAATATGAGCTTATCTAAGATCAAATTTTGACCAATGGGGTCTTAAATATGTCGAATCATGTTTTATTGTTATTTCTGATAGGAAACCATGTCATTTGTGATACAAAATGACATTTATGATGCAAAACAGTATGGTTTTACTCTTAGTTGCCGCGTTGTTTAACCAATTATAGCTGAATATGACAGTGACACGTAGATATGCAATCTGTTAAAATACTAATCTGTTATCTTTTTTATTGAAATAGCTGAAATGGTGCGGTGCAAATCACTTTTTACTGGACAATCAGAACTACAGCAATTGCTTTGCATATTCAGGTTTGTTTTCTACTCATGACATCTTTGCTAAGGTTACTGTGTTTGATGAAAATTCCTTATGCCAAAGATAATCTAAAAGGAATTTTAAATATGTGTCTCAGGTCATTTGTACATGAAGGTTTTTTGATCTTCTTCAATCTAAAACAAACTTAGTTACTTGTTAATGTTCTCTAGATCCATTACAAGTGATGCTATGTTTCTGTTATTTCTGAAGGCTGTTAGGGACTCCAACTGAGGAGACGTGGCCTGGAGTTAGCTCACTGAGGGATTGGCATGAATATCCACATTGGAGACCTTATGACTTGGCTCTAGTAGTTCCCTCACTGGAACCCGAAGGGATTGATCTTTTGTCGGTAATTCACAGTTCATTCTTCTCTTAGTTAACTTCAGTTGCTTAGACTTCTTCATATTCAGTTGGATTGCATTTGGCATTCAAAGTCTTGTTTTGTGATTGTAAAATTCTGCAGAAGATGCTTCAATATGACCCAGCTAAAAGAATCTCAGCTCTAAAAGCAATGGATCATCCCTACTTCAATTCTTTGGACAAGTCACAATTTTAGTGACTTTATCACTATCATTCACTAATTGCCAATTCCATTACTTATTTCATTGGCTATCAAGTCAGGGTATCTTGAGCATTTCATCGTATAAATTCTCACAGCTTTTGATTTATACTCGTTATGCAGTCTCAGATTGAGATCGACATGGATCATTTGTTTCAATTTCTGATGTAATGTGAATTAGGATAAATAATCTATAAAAATTTATTGTGATTATGTTGAATGAATATGAAAAGCAGATTCGAATAAGCTTTTTCCCCGCTATGTTGCATGAATGCGCAAATATATATTTTTATGAGAACTAATTTCTTTCAATAATTGTTAACCAAAATTTTAAATTTAACAAATATAAATTTGACTCTTACAAAATCCATTTTGTTATTCAAATATAGTATTTTTTACAAATATTTAATTTCATGGAAAAAAGGAATAAATATTAACAAATTTTAATTGCCTCAGCAAAATTCCTGTCAAAATCGATCTGTTAGCGGGAGTTATCGGAACCAAAGCCGGACCCGGTTCAAAATCGAGCCGTGCCCGCCCGAGTCGGGTTGAATCAATCGAGCCGCTAATCTTTCCCTCTGCTTCCCTAAACCCTAAAATCTTAAATATCGCGATTTACGAAACCCTACGCGCGGATTTAATCCTCCCGGCCGGATGCTGTCGGAGATCGTATGAATCTCTGGATTGCCAAGTTTCTCTTCTTCGTAGATTTCCTTTTCGGTTCTTCCCTTTTGGAGCTTATTTGTCGCTGGAGTTCTCCGCCATAGCTGATTTGATTTAACAGGTACGACCGTATATTGGATTTTTTTTCCCCCTTGTTTTTTGTCCACAAGATCAGTCGATGTGTAAAAAAGATTGTTCGTTTGCGTCGTGTTTTTTCAGTAATCATGCTCTCTTTGCGCACCGTTCGTCGAATCTGTGCCGCAATCGATGCAGCTAGCGTGACTTGTATTGTTGCTGGTCTATCGAAACTAAGAAAAAGATCGGATTTTTCTGTATGTGCCGGTGAATCCGGCTGTCCTGACGATTTCCCTACCATCTCTGCTTGTAAAGCTGCGGTGTTGAACAATCGTCCTAGACCGAAGCCTCGTCTGGAGAAAGAGACCTCCTCGAGCCGCAATTGTCAGGGTCCTGTACAAAACAGCGAGCCTGCTCTATTCAAGCTCAAAAAAGAGAAGGATCCAGAGAAGCTCTTCCATCTCTTCAAATCCAATGCATGCAACCGCCTTGTAATTGAGAACCGCTTTGCATTTGAGGATACAGTATCACGTCTTGCGGGTGCCCGCCGTTTTGACCTCATTGAACACCTCCTTGAGCACCAGAAGACACTTCCCCAGGGTCGTCGTGAAGGATTCATTGTTCGGATCATAATGCTATATGGGAAAGCAAGGATGCCTGATCATGCCCTGCAGACATTCCGTCAAATGCATCTGTTTAGATGCCCAAGAACGGTTAAATCATTCAATGCGATACTTAAAGTATTGTCTCAAGCGTGCAAGTATAAGGATGCCCAGATGCTTTTAGATGAGTGTGCTACAAAATATGGAATAGTGTTGGATGAGATCTCTTATAATATCACTATCAAGTTAATGTGTGAAATGGGTGATCTGGATTCTGCTTACCTAATCATGGTAGAGATGGAGAAGGCTGGGCTTAAGGCAGATGTTGTTACATACACAACGCTCATATCTGCATTTTATAAGAATGGGCGTGGCGAGATTGGCAATGGATTGTGGAATCTGATGGTGCTTCGAGGCTGTTTGCCGAATTTAGCTACTTTTAATGTTAGAATTCAGTATTTGATCAACAGACATAGGGCTTGGCAAGCCAATGAGTTAATACACTTAATGTTGAAAGGTGGTCCTAAACCAGATGAAATGACATACAACTTGATTATCAAAGGTTTTTGTATGATGGGTGAGCTTGAGATGGCCGAGAAAATTTTCTATGCTTTGCACAGAAGGGGATGCGAGCCAAACAGCAAGATTTATCAAACTATGGTGCATTACTTCTGTGAAGGAGGAGATTTTGATTTTGCATTTAGGTTGTGCAAGGACAGCATGGAGAGGAATTGGTTCCCAAGTGTTGTCACCATTAATAAGCTATTGAAAGGCCTTATGAGTATTTCAAAGGATCAGAATGCAGAAGAAATTTTAAAATTAGTTGAGGCGAGGAGTTCATATTCAAGTAATGAAGTCAAAGAATTGAAAAACTTGTTAACTTGCGATAGTAAACTGCAGAGTCAATGAAACTCTGGGACAATTGTTTATTTATCTGTGTTATAATTTGGTTGAGAAAGAAGTTTCTCCTACAATCTTATTTATTTGTTTCGTAATTCATCACACAATCGTCCTGGATTCTTTTGATATGGAGAGTCAGAATCACTTGTTTTAAAGGAGCTCAGATGCTTTGAACTCCCTGGAATTGCCAGTTATAGCAAACTTTCTGAAGTTATTCGGTATGTTCCATCTCGAAATGCTTTATCGTGCACAACATGTCATAGTTGTTTGTTGTTGTTTTCTTAGCTTGATAATTTTCTCATTAGTTAATATATATTTTGAATTTCAACTTCTGACTCCTCTTCCATGACATAACTTGCAGACTGAGTAGGGAAAATATCATTATTTTGTGTATGTTATTTGAATTTACTATGTTCTGGTTGTATCTATTTGAATCCATGAATTGCCTACAACTTCATTAGACTTAGCATTTGCCTTGTGTTATTTTCACTAATCTCATGACAAGCTTTTGGCCATGATTATTCAGGTCCATTAGTTGATCCCGAGTCGTCTGATGCAAATACTATCACTGTGTTTTTCAACATAATCAATTAATTCTCCTTGCATGTTGTTTGATAGTTTGGAGTACAGCGAACAGCAGACTTTATGGTTCTGCTTAGGCTCCCAATTCTTATTGCAAGATCGATTACATCGTAGATTATTATCATGTATCGGTCGTTCTTAGTGTTGCTTATATAGGCATTTATTTTTCTCAAGTACTTGTCTTAATACTGTTTTCTGGCTTCCATTAGGTATAAATGGGACTCAGATGCGACAAAATTATATGGCAAGATGTATTTTCATTCAAATTTGGATCCTTTTGTCTCTAAGCATGGCTATATCTTCCATCGAACAGATTGCCATCACTGCTCCCTTCTTCATTGCTGCTAGATCATGTATCACCGATCGAAAAGATGTCGGCACTGGGCTTTCTGTCATCACAATCAGAGGAAGATATGCTACATGCTTGTATGGAAATGTCGATTAGTTGTATACCAAACCTCTATGTATGACCAAAAAAAGAGATTACACATGAGTTTATGTTCAACAATTCTTAATAAACAATCATTTTCAAGCAGGTTGTGCAGCAGTAAGTTGAGGTTCCATTTGCTTCATTCCTTTTTCTATGTTATGAAGTTTGTGTTGTGAAAAAAAAAAAACAGATCATTAGAATCAATTCGTTTAGTTAAAATTTCTTGTGCAAACTATATATATATAGAGAGAAATTTTACCGTGTACAATGTCCATGCGTGACGTGCATGGGCAATACTCACGCGCGATGGCAGGAGGGCACCCTACATTCACGAAGAGCGCCCTCGCGCGTGAGTGTCGCTCATGCGCATCGCGCATGGGCATTGTGTGGGATAAAATACATAGAGAGAGATTACCTTGCACATTCATCCGTGTGCGAT
>JBBPFQ010819904.1:0-12674 GCA_037974815.1 Kaempferia elegans
ACAGTAGAGCAGAACAAGGCTAAAGGCCTGGTATTCCTAAATCTACTCCGAGGAATCATGCTTCTCAACCTAAGTATTGAGCTTCATTTCTAAAGAATATTCTGACCGAAACTTATTTGTCAAGTCAGGGACAAAACTCAAAACCAAGAGATATAGGTATGAATCAATCATACAGGCAATATCTAGACAAATTTGGATATATGATCTGGTATTTGTCTAAACAAGTTTGGTTTATTGGAAGTGTAGGAAAGGAGAGCTATGCATTGATAAAGAAAAAACTTTGAAGATAAGCAAAAAATAAAAACAAAAAAACAAAACAAAAACAGAAGGGTTTTTTCTTTCCCCTTGATTTAGCTATTTTGTACTCTTGTACTCCTTCCTTCTGTATGTCCTCTCTCAAACTTCTATATCAACCCCAGAACCACTATCATCACCTTATGCATAATGGATAAGCATTTACGTGATCATGATTGTCACTAGAACTATAAATGCTTATCACTAACTGAACAATGCAAATATCAAGAGACATTATTAGAGTTTGGATCAAGAAAATATAACGCAGATGAATAGAAACAAAAGCTAATCAGAATTTTTTTATAAAAAAAAATATGAAAATTATGCAAAACTTTTGAATGTGTATCAAGACTGGTAACGGATGTAGGCTTACAATGTTATTTTTAGGGTTTCTCCAATAAAATCCTTGTATGGCGATGACAGCAATGTTTGATGCCACTAAAACAAAGATGCTAAGAGAATGCCTTCCCATCCACTGAAAAACATATGTTGGCCACTTGTATTCATAAATATCCACCTGCACAAAGTCATTAAGTAAAGAAAATATGATGCAAGTTACTATTAATTCCACTCAAGCAGTACAGATAGAAGCGAGTAATGAGAACAGTTGTCCTGTTTATTGCATCCCTCTGTTAAAAATGGTTTTTATAAGGGTTATGGGATAGACATCACAATTAAACTATCCAGCTTAAAAAGTAGACTGATCAATCAAGCAAGATTTCATAGAAAATTTAGGCAATAGACACTTCCTAACTCTCATGTAAGAAATCGATAAAAAAAACCGACTCTGCTTTGTTTTCTATGGTAGCAGGTTAGTTTAGTAGATATTATTAGGTGGTTTATGTGAATACTATTCTTCATCAAATTGCTATTTGAAATCATAATAAGGATAGTAGGCAGGTTCATGAATTTTATTGGTTAGAGCCATAGACATCTCTTCTAATAGTCTTAGCATCTATTAAATTTCAATATTAGAAAAAAAAATTAATACCACATTTTCTATTGGTGGAACTTCTATGACATCAGTTTGTAAGTCATGTTTTAAAAAAAAATCAATTTCAAAAAAATAAAGTTTCTTCTTTTTTCTCCCCAAGAAAGATTGATTGAGTTGAGATACAATCCAGTTCTAGAAAAAGGTGTTTTTTCGTTCATTCATTTACTTCAGTTGTCCGAAAGGTAATACCTTACTTTAGCAATCACCTTCAATATCTTACTTAAGCAATCACCTTCCAACATATGACGGCCTAATCGAGAGATCTACTTGCAAGGGTTACCCATTGGAATATTTCTCTATCAACTTTATTTGCCTCCATCACGCTTGGCTAGAATTGCTGGCATTAAAGTTCACAAAATGGGAGCTAATAGATTTATGGCAAGGCCCGAGGCCAAATCATTCATGGAATTATTGCCACCCGAGAAGACCAATGTGATAGGATTAATTTGTCAGAATTAGATTGAAGAACTAAGACAAAAGAAACAAGTGGGATTCTATGAAAGATTACCCTCTTTTCCATTTTTTATTCTATGATTGTGAACAAGAGACTTTGTTGTCATTACACTGAAGGTTGTATGCTGAGCATGCATTTGGTAACTTTAATATGTCACGTACTCTCTTCAGTCTATCTAGCACTAAACCTACTTGTTGAATTCGGTGGAAAGGCCATATCAATTGGATGATAGGCTAATCTAATAAGGTGATTTTAGGACAGTGAAAATTGTTTCCAAGATACATCATGAGATTTTTGGTGATGTCTCTAATTGTCTTGTATTAACCATAGATGCTTGTACTCAGGTTAGTCAAATCATAGCAGAACACCTCATGGCAAAAAATTTCCTTTCCATGTTTCTTCCTCTATGTCAATTGTTTATACATTAATTCTGTTCATGAAATTGTAGTTGAAATACTAAGAACTTAGTCAAATAAAAATTGAATGGAAAATATGTGATGAATGGTATCAATGAAACTTAAAATTTGTAGGGGTTACCAAGAGACATAACATATAGTTTCTTTGTCACATGCATCAAACAGTAGCCATAGATGAAAAGGGGGAGCTTTTCACTTTTCATACTCAAGTACGTGCAGCTTACCAATACGTATAGTGCACAGAACGTAGCCACAGCAACACCAGTTGTTAGAAACATATAACTGATTGTGTATAGTGATTTGTTCAGAGGAACTCCTATAAATTTTAGCATGTATATTAGCTAAATCTATAGAAAAATAGTTATGATAGTCAACAGATAGACATAAGGTTTAAAGCATTGGAAGGCACAGTTTACATATACCAATACAAGCTAGAATTATCCCAAGTCCAGAAGTTGCAAGTGAAAACAGCAACCATCTTGTGAGTCTACTTTTATGATCCTGAAAAATATTTTCATTGGAATAGTACACTTATCAAATTATAAATAAACCAATTTACAAAACTGGGAATTTTTCACTGGAATAGAAATTTAGAAAAATCGCAAGATCCATCAAAAAGCAACTATGGTAGCAAAAAATCGTCCATCTAAAAAGAAAAATCTTGTAGGATTAGCACACAAAGTAGAGTATTAAAAATCAATATCAAGTTTTAAGAAGGCATTAGCAGATATTTTCTAAAATATTATTGCTATGATTATTTTAACAGACAGTTCATACCTCCAAAAGAACAAGAGTATGACCAAAATGTAGACCAAATATGCAACTTACAACCGCAGTCAATGAGCTGCAAATACAGTTTTGTAGAAATTTAGTTACTTCAAATGGGAAACACTAAGCAAGTAAAAGGTACAACATAACAATCAATAAAAATAGCATTTGCACCATTTACCTTATAGGAAATCTAAGTTAAGTATTTTCTTTTGCAAACTGAATCGACAAGAAATAATATCCATGCTATTCTAATATGAAACTCAGGGCTGAATTTTTGATGAATTGGAAGCTTCATATTTGTCTTTCTTAGATGCTTCTGATAGCATCAGTTTATATGCTACATCACGACAATACTATATCAAGAAAAATAATTAATTTTATGTTAAGATTCTCAACAAAATCTCTATGAACCATTGAACAAAGTAAGTTCCAAGGAAATTGAAGGTGAATTGTTTGCTAAGCAGAATAAAGACTAAGTACGTCTCTTGTTTGAAAAATTACCTAAAATAATGTTTAAAGTTTAAACATCAAACTAATAATTTGAATATATATTAAAGCACTAATCTTGGAAAGATTGGTAATAAAATTAGAGAATTTTATTATATTTTTGCAAAAACCTTTAAGCAATACTCCGCAGAAGTAAGACAACTTAAATATTACACTACTCATGCTAGAAGCTAATTGATTTGCTTAGCTTACTTGACAATCACTTTGAGCGGGATCAGGGACAGAGATCTGATGGTTAAATTATGGACATGGCAAGGTTAGCAGGATATATTTGTTCATCCTACAACTTTTCAATATGGAAAGGAAAATATTTTGGCAAAAATAAGAGAATGGTGAGAGGAAAAATGTGAACATTGAACACTAACATGGTAAGCCAAAAGAGTAATATCGTGGCAAAAATATGCAATTATTGAGACAAATAGTAAGACGAGTTTGAAAAGACAAATATCATCAAGTAACATAAGCTACATAAATTTTCATTCAGTATACCTTAAGATGCCCTCAGGGTCAAACGGAGCTTGGCACCATGATGGATAAGTAGTATATGCTCCATTTCCATCTCCGGGAGTTCTACATTCCTATTTGTATAGAGACAACAGTTTACAGAGTGAATATTATCTGTGATATTTGTAAAATCACCTAATCGCATTACCTTCAAATTTCTAAATACAGGTTTTATGTACAAATGTTTTATGCCGAGTAATCTGCGGTCAATCATTCCAGCTGCATTACATGCTGGTCCAAGATCACCTCTTACTCCACATTTAACCTTAGAAATGGAAGGTAAAACGTCAATTGTTCAGAGCTCTATATTAAAGTGAGCTCTAATAAAGCTCATCAAGAACATATAAATTCTTTTAGGAAAAACCATAATTTGTAAACACAGATCCTCATAAAAGATTTTACCTTCTCAATGACATCTCTGATTTGTATTGATGGTGAACTGAGAGCAAATTCTTGTGGTTCGTATTTCCAATCTGGTACATATACGCCATGTAACAACCCCACATATATACTGGACAATACAAACATTATGATCCTGATAAAGACAAAAACAGCAAGTTAAAGCATGTAATTTGCTGTTGAACAGTTTCATGATTCCAATGACTGAAAGTACATGTGATGATCATCTCAATCACAAATGTAAGTGGTAATGAAGGTTTTTCCCAAAGTTAACATGGATGATTCATTGCTAAAAGCCATCTAGCGTTAAAATTATATAATGGCAAACAATGCTTGTTTGTAATAGATACACATGCTTACATTGTATTAGCATACACTTCCCTTCGCACTCCATGTTCATTTAGCTACTTAATTCCATTTCAAGTGGCAACCAACAAATAGGTATCATCAAGATAAGCAGATTTTAACTCATGGAAACTTGAGGTAGAACCCACCAAGAACCTGCTAAAAGTTACACATCAATTGTTTATTGATAATATATTCCTCGGCTTCAAATTGATATGACTTTTGGTATCAAACCCAACAAAACATGGCTTGAGCCTTGAATATTATTGGTTTTACCTACTTGTAGCCTCATATGTTAGGGAAATAATGCTCCCGTGTGGTTCAATTCGACTAGCTTATTTTGTTGTATTCAGCAATAGAGTTTAAGTTAGATTTTACATTTGTTTCTCATATGTGCATCAAACGGGCAGAGACTTCGCATAATGCATATGAAGTTGGGTGAACAATGTGATCAAGTTATGGTTGTTTGCTCAATAGCTCAGCGACCTAGTACGAGGTGAACTCGTAACCATGGAGGATTGGACATGGAGCCAACTCAAAGAGGTTGATGCATTCAATGGACCAGAGGTCTAACATGAGGTGGACTCTAGGGCATGGAGCATTGAGGGATTATGGATGTAATTGTAGAGATTGTGGGAAGGATGGCTTGATGGTCAAGAACAAGGTGGACTCATAGGCATGGAGGATTGGATGGCACGAATCAAGTTCAAGGAGCTTGGTGCATTCAATGACAAAGGTTTGGCACGAAGTGGACTCTAGGGTAAAAAGCATGAAGGATCAAGTAGTATGGACAGAGCTTGAGAAACATGATACATTCAATGGACCAAAGGCATGACATAATGTGAATTCTCAAACAAGGAGCATTGAGTGATCAAAGACTTGGAGGAATGAGAGTGTGAGAGACTATGAGAGCGAATTGTAATCTATAGGATTTAGTATTTAGGTACTATCATCGTGAATGATGTGTTTAGGTAGATAGAGGCAGACTACCCAATAGCTTAGTATAAAGTTTTCAACCGAGCATTGTTTGTCTCAAGTCATATTCACCAACCTAGCTCGGTCTTGGAACTTTGCATAGGCTTACAACGGGTGTAAGCCAAGAGAAGGAGAAACCACTAATTGGATTTAGTAAAGCGATGGAACTTCAATCATGTCAGTCAACAACCAAGGAGTCAGCTAAATGTGAGGGTTCGATGAATAGAATATTCAACTTGATGCTCAGAATATTTTTCCTCGGATGTAGTTTCCAGTAGTTTAAAAGCTGAGCAGTTTACTGGAGATGGAATTCCAGTTGATCAAAGATTGTCTTTGGCTTCCAATGATAACATTGTTTAGTTAGTTGTTGACTATAAGGTTTTTCCAATCGGCTAAAAAAGATTCCAATCGATTTGATTGGAGGCTGTCAATATATGGTTAAAGATTTCGGTAATCTTTCTTTATCTTTATATTTCATTGTGTCTGAGCAGTGGCAATTGTAATCATCTAAAGGCTGGAATTATAAAAAGTTTGCCCTGTGAAAGGGTGATTCTTAGTTGAACATTCGAGGGTACCTTACAGAACACAAGTCGCAAATTAGGAGCAGAGTCTCCAAGCCATGTTAGGTCTTAGTGTTTATTTTTTATTTTCACTGTGTACTCAAATAAACATGAGTACCCTCAAACTACTAGCAGTTTAATTATTTTTATTTTGCATGAGAATTGCAATTAAGGCGTGTTGTCTATTCATAATTCATTCCTTCTCCCTCAAGCCATCAATGCTACACTATATAGATAGATATTAAGACAATCAATGAGAAAGATAGAGGAATCTTAGTAGAGGTCTTGTTGTTTATATCTAACAGCCACAACATCCATACACCTAACATAGACTATCTGAGAATGAATATTTTATAAAGAAAATAAATCGGTATCCACCAACTTAGGCTGTTGAATAATGCACTTAAAACCTACAAATTCTCATACCACTGAAAGTAATAATCTTTAAAAAGTCGACATCCAGAGTTCGGAGTTGCAGTGCTTGATAACCATATTTCACATAAAGCAGCAACTATGTACCCAATAGCAATGCGCTGTTTACATGTAGAAGAAAAGCATTAACAAAAACAATATTAAACAAATGACAAAATAATTCTATATAGCAAAAGATGAAATCTATAATCAATAATAGAATTAATTATAAAAGGGAAGAAGACCCATCTGAGACAAGACCTGTAGGATACCAAAGACACGTATTCTGTCGATATCAACACCAAATGTAAGGGAATTTATGCCGTGAAAGTAACCACCTGAAATGTAGAGTAACTTGTGCTGGTAAGGCAGGGGCTATGAACAATTTGTTAAATCTAAAGTAGATAGGAAGAGGTCAGCATAAATTTGGGTGCAAAACTAAATCAAAGGTATAATGTAATAGAACAAGGATCAACCATAAACAAATAGCAAAAGCATATCCAATTTTTTTACTTTGTTCTCAGCAATATCACATATTTATGTATAGGAGTTGTATGCACTACAGGTCGTGGACCTGCATCTTTTATATTGTGTACATTCACATTTGCAATTGTTTTCCAATATTACGATAATATGACATCTACATTTATGTCATTGTTACCATATTTACTATTTTGATTATTTAGCAAGAGTCAAGGGCAGAACCACCTATGGGCATCCCTCCATTTTTATAGGGCACCCTACCAGAATTTTTAAAAGGGAGACTTTTATCAAAATATATATATATATATTAATTTCAAGATTTTCTTCTGATGGTCCCTTGACATCTGTAGTGTCTCCCTTTCATCACAAACCTCCTCTCCTCTCTAGCATCAACAATGTGAAACATGATTGGTGATTCCCTTTGTCCTTCAGGCCTTCTTGATCGGCGACAGCCAATCCGCCACCAATCTCACTCCTCATACAACCCCCTTTCTTTCCCACGACCCATGACCGACAACCTTCTCTTCCATTCATTTCCAATATCAGTAACCCTCCCTCTCTCTCATGCTGCCTCTCACAGGCCCCACCCTCTCGACCTGTCCTAACCACAGTCCAAGAACAACGCTACCAAAGCAGTAATGACCTTTTCAGTGACTACCGCCTACCTTCTCTTCTAGTAGTGCCATAATGGTAAAAAATTCCTAGTTCAATCACTATTAAGGGTGCAGGGATTCCATCAGCCCAAATGACTCATAATGAAGTTCAAGGCAACCATGTCAATTTTAAAGAACAGGATATCAGCAAGGCACCTTTTGGAATGAAGAGTGCTATAATATAGAAGATTGCTGCAACACAATGATCTCAGTTTCAAAAAGGACTGCCAAGAATGATTAAGAATGATGTGCCATGAGGCAAAGACTATCTCTCAACCAACCTATCACCTGAACTTTTATTACCATGTAAAATATTAAGCTCTAGGACAAAAATGTTCTAGATGGAAGGGTTGGCAAAATGCACCTTAGCGCCTCTAATTAGGATTTTGTCTCTTTAACCTTAAAGATTTTTTCTTAGTTACTTAAGGCAGTCATATCAGGTAGCAAATTACAAAATTAATTTTATCTTCTATTTCTCGTTGAACAATGATGGATTTTGATATAGATCATCTTATAGAAAATTTAGAAAATTAATGGATTATATAGTGGATAAATAATTTTATTTTAAAAAATAACTTATTAAAATAAAAGAAAAGGAAACAAAGGAAAAATATAGCATGTTCACACATTCAAATTAGGAGACACAATGACTACAATGCATGGTTTGTAACGAAACTTTTACCTATATGGTAACTTCTATAACATATGATGACATGTCTATAAAAGGAATGACTGGAATAGCATCTACTAAAGTAGTCATTAATAAATTTCAAGAATATTCTTTCACATTTAATGGATATACTTTCTTCTAGGGTCACCACTTTGCTCCTACTTGACCTATATCAGATGTATTGCACCTACATTGTAAGACATGTCATGTGCACAAATACTTTCTGCTCATTATTGGTTCAAGCAGAACTATTAAATCACATGACACAGGATTGACATTGTTTAGGCAATATGGGCCATAATCATACTATGAAAAGGCCCACATTGTTTTGGAGGTAGGCTTTGAATAGTATACGAAGTACGAACTTATGCCACACACTTTATTGGTGATTAGTCATTATGGAAGGCATAACTCTGGTGATCCAGGACACAAATGATGACGATCAAGAAAAAAATATTCATGTGTATCAATAATAGAAACTTATCCAGATAAATCTTGGGTATATATCCCACCAATGATTGAGGTACCAGTGATGACAATCCTTGACTAGATCAACACTGTGCCACTACAACTTTGTCAGCATGGTATAGATCTATTCGAGTCATTGTGCTATGTTGGCTTCCTACCTGCTCCTCCCTCTTACCATCTTATACCTCGGACTCCCTCTTCTCTTTATATTGAGCCACTCACCTACACCTCTGAGTTAAGAGGAGGTGCTCTCTGATGTTGGAAATGCCTTCTTTGCTGCAGATCCAAGGTTCCCAAGTCATATGTGGCAATTTATGATCTAGGGAACGTCTCAGGTGGACCTTCACATAGGTAATGTATCTGCATAGGCCCACATCTCTTCAAGTACACAAATAAGTACATGGAACAACTATAGGGTAGTAAGGACAAATATCACAGTCCATAGAACCTATAGCATTCCCTAGTGGTCCTCCACAGTGTTGATGTGTGATGTATTTCAAAAAATAAAGATATCTAGGATTTGTGTTGTACACTTTCAAATCTGATTAATCTCAAAACTTCTGTGGGATTAGCTAAGACTAATATATATGTTACAATGTATATTAATCAGTGAATACTCCATTTGGGAGCCACAAAAGCAAAATTTTGCTCCCCATATTAGTATGTGTGTATCAATATGTTGAATTATTAATCAAATTAAGCATAAATATACAAACAACTTCTCATTGCAAACAATCTTATGAATCAACAAAATGTGTCATTGTTACCTTGGAGAAGAACACCAAGAACGAAGAGTTTTACTGCCCGTACCACTGCTTTACGTGTTGACAGAAGTTTATTGGATTTGTTCTGAATAGAAGAACATAAGTTTCTAAGTTACTGGGCAACTTGATGTATTACTTATAAATTCTAAGCGACTAAAATCACCCTATAGACAACTGCAAACTATCACCGAAGATTTTTTTAAAAGAAGAATCGACCAACTAATCCAGTAATAAGCTCTCAAATTTAAAATTGTAGTAATTTTCAAGGGTAAGAAATATTTCCAAAAAAATCTATAAAAGAACCCCATGTGTGCATAGTAAGCATGAGTATGAATAACAAGGAAGAAGAAATCAAGTGATTGCTACAACTGTAAATTCAAGAGTTCAGCTAATTTGGAAGACTTAGTCAAAATCAGAATCATTGTGCACTATGTATGCAAACTCTGACTCTAAGACCATCAAATTTTATGAGATTACCATAACCAGCAGAAGGCTTTCTTCTTTTCTCCTTCAGTGCATACTATCAACAGTAATACACCATCTTAGCTTCCAGGCTGATGTCTGATTTGAGTGGTTTTATGAAATTGAAGAAGTTATAAACAGAACATTTCTTGTTGGTTGGCCCTTTTACCATTGCTTCCTCTTCCATCTTTTTAGATCTCTCTCTAAATCAATACATCACTTCTACCCTTTCAACACCTGCTTTACACCCAACTCGCTATGAATACAGCAGCCTAAGATACACAGCAAGAATTGATATACTCCTTATCCATGCATCATGGCTTGTCATATTGCAAGTTGTAAGACAATGCATATAGATACTAAAACACTCATGTCAAACATCTGAGTATGAGCATTTACATGAATTGATAGCAAAGGATAAAATGAGAAGAAGATTAAATACACTTCTTACTTTGTAGACGATTGAAACAGAAATACCAGCAATGAACAGAAAAAATGGCATTACGAAGTCTGCCAAATGTACACCGTCCCAGGGAGCATGACCAACATATGGCAACACAGAACCAGCATAATCAACAAATATCATCAGCTGCAATATAAAACTAGTGTTATAATTTAACAATTAAGTCACCTAAGATTTCTGATATAAAAGACTAAGCTTTTGGCAACGCATCACAAGCAGTTCAAATTTTATCCAACGTCTCCAAAGAGTGAAGTATCACAGGAAATTTCCAACGGAGGAAAAGACCTTCATATGCATTTTCGTTTGTCATAACTCAAAATGTCTACTTTCGCTCCGGATTCTCTGCATACAATCCAACAAGTAGTGATATGGACTGTTCAGCCATAACCTAGCCATCAATAACATCATCTAGCCGCAGAACAATAACTACACCGAATATCCATCTCAAGAGCAACAAATCCACCCAGAAAACACTATTTATTTCCCAGAAGAAAAAAACAACTAAATTTGCAGTTTGATAAATTAATATCGAGAGCTCACAGCGATCGAGAGACCACGGAAGACGTCGAGAGAGGCGATTCGAGTGGCTGCGGCTCTCTTTTCTTCCTTCCTCGTCGGTCCGGCTTCTTCACCGCCGCCGTTCAGTTGGACGTAGTCGCCCATTCGTCCGCCGAAAGATTTGGCAGAAATGAGCGAGGAAAGTTGGATAGGTCGCATAAACAAAGCTTTTTTCTCACGAGGCGTTGTATTTTGCAACATCATACGAGGAAGAAGCGATATACACCTTCGCTTTATGCTGCATCTTCGTTGCTCCGCCAAAGCGCACGAGGTCCAAGGGGCGACACTTTTCTGGTCGTGAATAGCAGGTGAGCGGAAACCAGTGACTGGTTGGTGATTGTACTCGAGAATGTGGTTCGAGTGAGAGCGAATATCTTGGCATCAATCCGTATTCGTTTCGGTGTCCGGACCCACCATTGCAGAACTCATTGGACCCCACTATTTCTGCAATTACTAGTCAGGTAATCGATTGTGTGGATAAGACTGCGTTGGTTTTGGAACTACGTCGACGTGGCAAAGCAGGAAAGAGGTCGCTTGCAGCGCACGGATAAAATTAAATATATATTCTCCGCGGGCACTGTTGATACTTGTGATATTCTTTTAATTAAATAAAGGAATATTTTGTAGGCAAATTTGAAATCTATTTTATTTTTATTCTTAATAATTAATCGATAAGAATCAAAATTATAATATGGGTATAAACTCTTAAATTTATAATCTACACTTTTTAAATTATCGTTAAATTTATTTTTCTCTCAATCAAATTTATTATCATTTTTATTACCAAATATATATCAAATACTTCCTAAGTAGCCTATTTTTAACCTATACAAAATGCACCGGGATCATCTAACCCTATGCAAATGGTCAGCGAAAATCTAGTGATTAGGATGATAAATAAATCGAATATTTATGAATAAATTTAGTATTTATTTTGATAATAATTTTAATACACATAGAATCAAATAAATAAATAAAATTAAACACCTTATTGAACTAAATAAAAAACTTAAATACATACATATGCTCAACTTATTGATATTTATGAACAACCTTCCTGTCAGTGAACATATTTATTAATAAATTTTTTTTTCAACATACTTAAAAAGCTTTTAAAATAAATAAAAAATTGAATTATGAAATTCAATAACAAATCAAATAAACTTAGATTGAGAATTCATTAATATCTAAATAAATCAAGTTTAAATTATGCTCGAACCAAGTTCAACCACATGAAAAAAATAAATAAATAAAATTAAACTTAAATAATTATTTTAATAACTTAATTCATTTTAAATTCAAACTAACTTTACTCTATCAAATAAGTTTAACCATTCTGAAACTTATTAGGCTCAATTTATTTACCACCCTACTCATTTTTTATCTTCTTTCCAAAATCATATAGGACACTCCTAGAGAGGCCAGGGTTATGCTCTTTGGTCTCAATTAAATTAATTGTTTTCATTGCTCTTTCAGAATGTATTTAAACGCCAATAAATAATTTTGTACGAAAACTTAAAAAA
>JBBPFQ010820228.1:0-12668 GCA_037974815.1 Kaempferia elegans
AATAGATTGATGTAATCTTGTGGATTTATCTTGTTTGTGTTTGAATGAATGTGTTTGGATTGTTTGGTGATTTGTATCATGAATCTTGGATATGTGATGTGTATGATCTTATGATATGTGTCCAATAATGATGTGTTTGGTCTTGTAGGTTGTAACCTTTGTTATTATGCAATATCATGTGTTCTTGGAATGATTGTAATTGTACAATAAATTGTGGTGTGTTGTGACCAAATCTAAATTAGTTTATTACTTGATACTTGATGGTCTTTGAACGAATGAGTAATCCGTAGATATGTGTGGAAGAGGCCTTGGTAACAGAGGGAATCTCTACTCATAGTTGTCTACGAGTGAAACTCTGGTACATGGTATGATCATGTAAGGTTTCCTTTGGGCTAGATCAATCCTACTTAACTTAGTCTTAGGAAGAGCTTGAGTTAATCAAGAGATGTATGACCGGGGAGCCCTAGTGACAGGGGTAATCCTTTAAGCAGACTCTCTAAGTTAACCAATCTTCTTGCTATCATTAGAGTTGACTAAGTAGGAGTAACTAACTCTCCAATGTGAGATACTTGATATATATGTAGGATACCTACAAATCTAGGAATGGAAATTAGAGATTAGCTAATCATCTTATATCAATCATCAAACACAATAAAATCCACACTCAAGTCACTCCCCTAGACCTTGGTTTCATTGCTTCTTCTCACTTTTTCTTTCTTCCTTTCATAGTTCTTACTTGATTTTACTTAGTTTCTGTCACATTGCATTATTTTTTCTAGCTAATCCACGTGAGCACACCTACTAGTGCTTATAACTCAATTCCATGTAGATATGATAAATTTTTATTTTACTTCGATATTCCCATACACTTGTGGGTGTATCACCGAGTGCAAGAGAGTGTGAATTGTACTTGAGGCAGTCAATTGGTGAATATACTAGTCAACTGTGGTAGTCACTGGGAAATCAACTAGGAGAGACCAGAATGTTTCTATTTGCTCAACCCATGTGGAGCAGTGGACTGCTAGAATTAACAGTAGACTGGTACATATCCGTTGGGGTGTAACGGCTATGAGTCCATGTGGATTAGTCGACTGCTAAAGTTAGCAGTCGACTGGTAACAGGTAGATCAACCATGTTGATGGGCTGGTTGCCTATATAACCATGGCTTGGATGCTTGGTTATGGTTGACGAGATTAGAGGTGGTTAACCCTAATTAGTAGTCTTCTAGACTAAACACACCAAGAGCTTGGTCGAGGTTGTAGAGAGGTTTCTCCACCAACAAGGAGGTTGTGCTAGCCGACATTGTCTGGGATTGATCCACCGAAGGATCACTGGATTCATCCACCTTACGGATAAGTCGTAGAGTAGGAGCAAGAATGTCCGAACCACATAAATGACGTGTGTGAGAAGTTTGCTTTCCTTCTTGTAGTTTTCTATTGTATTTTGTTTTTGTATATTCTGATTGCACTAACATAGTAACAAGTGGTATCAGAGCCGAGGATGCTCTCTATCGGACTAACTGCTAAGGAAGAAAGGATGGAAGGGTTGATCATCCCACCGATGCACGAGGGGAAAGCTTGTGGGATGTCATCTTTTGGATGGTGAAGATGAACACGTTCTTCGACACGGATTGAGACACCATGATAGTGATTGACGAGTCATTCGAAGTTTTAAAGGACAATAAGGTAAAGATACTCAGACCACGTCATTGGACCGAGGAGTAATCCTCAAGATCAAAGGAAAACGATAAGGTAATATCAATATTAATTGATATGTTGTCAAACAAAATTGTGAGTTGTGTAGATGAATACAAGAATGCTCATGAGTTATGGAGAAAAGTAAAGAGAGTTCTAGGTGAAAAACTCTTACCAACACAAGAAGAGAAAAACCCCAAAGAAAAGGAAGAGGTGGTTCAAGTGGAGGAGGAGCAACCAGAAATTGATACACATTCAATTTCCAAAGAGAAGGAGGATGAAATGCCAACCACAAGTGTTGATGAGATGCCATCTTCAAGGGTTGAAGAAGAATCCAAGACAAGTGAGGAGAAAATATTGGAAGAATTCAACCATGCGAGCACCTCCACAGAAGTGAAGTCAAAGGACCACATTGTGTGTTTCGGTTGTAATGAGAAGGGTCACTATAAGTATAAGTGCCCACTTTGTAAGGTAAAGGTAAACCCTAAACTGATTAAAGTTCCTTTGAATTCTAACATGGGTTGTAGGAGAGAAGAAGCCAAGAAGAGGATAATGGACATCTGATGCTTCACATGTGGTGAGTTGGGACACTACAACAAGAAATACCCGAAAAAGGGGGAGATGAGGAAGATGACACATTTAAGAAAATGGGAGAAGGAAAAGAGAAGCCCGACTTTAGGGTGAGCTACAAGGGTAAGGGAGATATACTCTAACTTGAATTATAATTCAAAATTTCAATCTTCCATGCATATTAGGAGAAATAATCTTGTTAATCATTGTATGCCATGCATAATTTTAGCTTTAAATATCATGATAGAAATATGGTAAATTTTAGAATTAACCTTAAGGTACCTATGTATAATAAAACTAGACATAGTAGGTTCTCATTACCTAAGGAGAATAAGGTAATGGAGAATATATGCATTAATCACAAGTAGGGGAGACACATGCCTAGAATGGGTAGGTTTAGGAATGTCCAAGGTGGACATGTGGATTCTAGAGTGAGAAACCTAGAAAAAGAGAATCAAGCTTTGAATGCAAAGCTTGAAAAATTAGAGAAAACCATAGAGAGATTCAATGTTAGATCTAAGGTTTTAGGTATGATTTTGCGTAGCCAAAAGTCTAATTATGATAGATTAGATTTGGGATACTGGTTTTGGTCCTCCAAGGCTAAAGGGAAAATAAATGATAGGGTAGCATTTGTGAAAACGAAATAGGGAGAATCATCCAAGGCCAATGAGAAGACATATGCTATGGTGGCATATAAATATGGCAAGGATAAGAAGAAATTAACCAAGGACAAAGTATCCAAGGTTACAAAGGTAATGTTTGTAGGCTAATCATCCTTGGAGGAGAAATGTGTCATAGTCTTAGTGGATGAGTCACCTAGGGAGGTGGCTAAGGCTAAGAGCTCTAGGGGGAGCTCAAAGAGCCTTTGGGATCTATGGTAGATTGGTCATGTAATGTGTCAAGGGTTAGAGATGGACTTGAGCCTCTAACTTACTTGGTTGGCACATGTGGGATGTGTATCATGCATGAGAATATGATGTTGGAGTCATATCGTATGAAAATTAGTTATGGATGTATAAATGTCATATAAACCAAAGCTAGGGATGCATTGTGGTTTGGTATTGACAAATACATCAAGTGGAAACCAAAACTAGAACTTTAGGTCCATGTTCAATTGAACTATTTAGATAGTTTTGAATTTTGTGTTAAACTTGAGATCGAAGATATATACATTTTTTAGTGTATTTTTTCCACATAGACACGGGTAAAACATATCTCTCCATAAAATTTAGGGATTTTTAGATGTATGTGAAATTTCTAGTACATTTCTAAAAATGGGTCAGAAAAGCATTATGGGCTGAAATAGGGTGCTAGTCGATTGATATAGTTACCAGTCGACTGGTGGCACTATTCACTATGTTGAATTTAATGAGGGCACTTGAATGACACGGGTAGCAATCGACTGCTATAGTCTGAAAATTGTTATTCAACATTTGTTGTGACCAAAAATGGGAAGATACCTGTGTCTAATCTTATGGGAGATTATTTCATGGTGATTAGTGGTCATTAGAGGATTAGAATTCAACAATTGGGATATTGTTGGAGTTTTTTTTGATGACTTGTAAAGGGGAAGAAATGTATGTTTAAGTGGGAAACCTAAGTGCCTTTGCAAAAATTCCTAGCTCAAGGGGGGAGCTTAGGTGTAGGGGAGCCTAGGTTAGGTCCCATTACATATGCATGAGTAGATAGCTTATCTATATGCATGTTTATATTATTGTTATGTTTCCCTAACTTAAAAGGGTTGCAAAATATCAAAAAGGGGGAGATTGTTAGAGCAATCATTTGTAACCCAATGTTTTGATGTTTAGGCAAAGTTTTAGTTAGGATTTGTATTGTGTACTAATATGCACTGTGGAGTGTGTAGGTGTATAGGAACAAATGGAGAAATCCCAAGTGGAGGCATTGACTATGTAAGCCAAGTGTATAGTCTTGGCAACATAAGTCCAAGTGTAGCTTGGCAAGTGAAGTCCTGGACCGCGACTCATGAAAAAGATGGTGAACCAGCTTGACGGCTTCAAGTCCAATGAAGGATGGAGAATCCGAGGGATCGTGGACAATGCAGCAAGGACAAGGCCGAGGGAAGTGCACTTCGAGACAACACAAAGGATGACATGGAGACAAGACACGAACTTGTATGCATATGAGGGACAATATCCAAAGGAAGAAGGTTTGAAGGTAAGAGGTCAAGGCTGCAAAGGAAGAGTCAAGTGGGTCATGAGAACAAGTGCAAGAGAGTGTGAATTGTACTTAGGGCAGTCAACTAGTGAATGTACCAGTTGACATGGTAGTTGACTGGGAGCGAACAAAATTGCTTCTGTTCGTTCAACCCATATGGAATAGTCTATTGCTAGAATTAGCAGTCGACTGGTACATAGTCATTAGGGTGTAATGACTATGAATCCACATAAACCAGTCGACTGCTAAAGTTAGCAGTCAATTGGTAACGGGTAGATCAGCCATGTTGTTGGGCTGGTTGCTTATATAACCAAGGCTTGGATGCTTTGTTATGGTTGACGAGATTATAGGTGGTTAACCCTAATCAGTAGTGTTCTAGCTTAAGCACACTAAAATCTTGGTCGAGATTGTAGAAAGATTTCTCCACCGACAAAGAGGTTATGTTATCTGGCATTAGTGGGGATCATGCCACCCTGCCTATAAAAGGTGATTTCCACTCCTTTTGACCTGTCCTTGGTTTGATGCTCCTCCCCCTTCCTTTGGGAAGGGTTTTCCCTTCTAGAGCCTCCTTATTCAAGCGGCCAATGATCTGACCTCCTTTGAAGCAAGGAGACACTCCAAAGACATTGACAATGCAATGCTAAGCATTCTCTTCTCTCTCAATCCATGTTTTGTGTTGTTGATGCTATATTTCTTGTGTTTTTGGTTTATTTTTCCTTCTTTATAGAGTAGACCTACAATTCTTAGGATATAGGAAGTAACTATGTTGTGACATTGATGAATGGACTATGTATTTACTAGATTTCTTATTCAATTAAGTGTTTATGACTTTTTCTATAGGTGTTGTGCCTTGTAAGTATTTGATGAAATGTGTGAATGGTGTAAATATGTAGATGTGAGGTTTTAGTCTCCATGTAGTGGGAATACTCAAGATCGTATGACCTGGGGTCGCTTGGTAATAGAGGGTAACCATTAAATAGGACATCTTGAGCATTCTCTTGAAATAAAGACTAAACCCAAGTAAGGGAGACTCTAATTGGTACTTAATGGGTTTTTTCTAATTTCATGTTAGGAGGTGATAGGTGTAACTTGGATCATTGACCAGGAGTACCTTGGTGACATAAGTTAACCATTAAATTTAACCTTCTACATTATGTCTTCCTCTTTAGTAGCACTAAATGCCAATGCGGAGAATACTCCTGTGAGACCGTCGCATGGTTGTACCGCTAACTTAATTTATTAGAATCCCTACAAAGGTGTAACATGGAGGTAAGGAGATAAACAATATATAGGGACATTAACTAGTATCATGGTAAAACTGAATTCCTAGAATCTTTCCCAAACAAACTCCTCTCAACTCCCTCTCACTTTCTCCCTCGCTATTTGCACACTTTCTCTCTCTTGATCACAAGCATTCAACATCTCTCAACCTCCGTTTGACTAGATAACTCACCGTACGAAACCAACTAGTACTTAATCAAAAATCCCTAAAGATTAATATTTTTATACTAACGATGTAGATGTGCACTTGAGGCTTTGTAACATTACCATGATGAAACTATCATGAATGTGTTGGGATTAAGGATGATATAGATTGGTTAATTAGTGCATTCGATTGGAACAATATAATGTACACACATCACCCAACCTACCACCACCATACTTTAGGATTTCTAAGTTTGATAGAGATCCATTTCAACTTCGAAGATGATCATGATAGAAAAATCAATTTTCAATTATTGAATCATGACTATCAATGGACTTTATTCAAATTGAATAATTGATTTGATTTGCCTTTGGGTAGTTCTCAAAAATTTGATTACAATTTCAATAGTAGTTCTTTCTAGCATGCCATCACCAATTTAAAGGAACCTTATGACCCTTCACATTCTAAGACCTCACACATCCAAAACTACATCTTTCGATACCTTCATAGAGTAATGAGCAAAACAATTTTTGATAGAGGTGAGAGCAATGGGGTGGTGAGAAAAGTGGAACTTTACACGATTTGTTCAATGCTAAACATAGTAGATTTTGATATGGATTTCCATTTTTTGAAATCCCTTACAAAGGCCAGGAAGGTTTCTTCGGGTAGGATAGTGTATGGTGCACTAATAACCCATATTGCTTTGAATTTATAATATGAACTTTTTGGTTTTGATATTATTCAAGACAGCTCTAAAATTGACATTGACACTTGCCTTGCTATGAAAAATGATCTATCGGGATGAGAACGACATTACTTTCCCCATAAGGGATACATTTTCTCTCCCTCTTTTAAACCCTGACCGAAACATAGTTCGCAACCCCACTAATTGGCTTATTAGGGATTTATCACTCGAGTTTTCCCCTGCCTCCATAAAGCACCCTGAACCCACATCATCTAGATACCTAGGGCCGAAAAATTATCCAAAGCCAACTAGATACTATTTTGGCTATGGTAGCACCAGTCCCTCTAGATTTAATTTCTCAGATTTTTCATACTTCCTTGAATAATCTCCATGAGAGATAGAGTGCTAGTCAACTTATGTTGGAAAGGCACTATACTCTAACTCAAGAACAGTATGAATAAGTACTAGATTACTTTTTGTCCATGGGGAAACTTTTAGGGGAAGGTAGCCAAATTTGTCAAAGACTACTGAACTGTTAGAGAGAGATAGGCTAATTTTAGACGCACTATGTATTATATTAGCTAGCAACCTCAAAGCTATTCTCCTCCTCCTTTTGTGAATAACCATGGTGAGAAGGGTAAGGAGAGGGCTCTCCAATGTGCTATCCCTTTCTAGAAGCAATCACCTGGGGTTCTCCTAAGGTCCGTCCGCTTTGTAGCTCGACTATGTTACACTCCTCAATTGAATTTACATCTAGTTTTCTTGGAAAAGCTCTTGGCACTCACAAAGATGATGAAGCTATCTGGGCAACTTGACAATCAAGCATATTCATATGTTTTTCAGAGTTTTCTGTCCTTTGGTTGAGTTACTTGAGATCATTTTTCATTCTAATTGAGTATCCAAAATCTCCTTAAGAAGCTTATTTGTTCATAATGGTTGATAACTTTGTTGTTGTTGTGGCTGATAGTTATGTTGTTACCTAGGTTGATAACTTTGCCATTGAATTATCAATTGCCCATGATCTTGATTGTTCTTATAGGAGAAGTTTGGATGATTCCTCTACCTTGGATTATTGGCATTGGAGTATAAATTGTTTTACCTCGTGTTGAGGCTACCAATTGCATCACATGTTCTATTTGAGCTAGGTGTGTTGTTATAGCTCCAAGCAAGCAAGCTTCTTATGTGTTTTCCATTCCTCCACAATATTCACAAACTCCCATAATTACATGCACTTAGTGGGATCCCATTGATTCAAACATCTTTGTCAAGGTGTCTACTTTTGCAGAAATCAAAATTAAAGCATCAACATCATATTTACCTGGTAATCTGATTAGATCTCCAAGAAAAGATGTTGCACTTCTTTCTGATGCCCACTGGTGGTAATTGAGAGCCACACTCTCAATAGTTTATTCAACTTCATCAAGAACTTTGTTAATGTGTTCTCTACTAACTGTAGAGTCAAGGGATACCTTTGTCTGATAATTGAACCCATTGTAATAGGTGTGGTGTTACGTTATGATGTACTCACTAAAGTATACCGAAATATCAATGTAATATAAAAGATTTATTATATCCACATGGAGTTAGAGGTTAAGTACTAGAAGGTTGCTCACATGAATTATCTAGACAAAGCAAAATTGACTGTGATAGAATTAAGAAATTAAGAAAGAGAGAGAAGAGAAGAGAGTTAGAGAGAGACAATAGAGGATTACCAAGGTCTAAATGCATGTTCTAGGGTTTCAGTTTCATTGTAATTGATGATTGACATGCTATGAATGACTATCTCCTATTCTCAATTCCTAGTTTTGTATGAGACATAGTTAGGTACCAATATCACCCCGCAACAATGATTTGAAATATCTTCTTTATGAACATCTGATGCTAGTAAGAAAAGTAGCTAACCTAGAGAGTTCAGTTAAAGGATCGCCCTGTCACTAGGCTCCCTGGTCATATGTCTCTAGATTAACACAAACTCTTCATAGCTTGAATTAAAGAGAATTCATTTAGTCCATAAATCTACCATGTATGATCACACATTATGGATGGATTTAATCCTTTAGATGTACGAGAGTAGAGATATCCTCTGTCACTAAGACCTCTCTCTTCCGATCTTGTGAGATCCATTCACCCACAATGTAGATAATATATCTATACAATGAAATGACACCAATCAAGCACACACAATCCATATAAGCATTTCATCAAATCAAAATAAAGCAAGAACATCATCAGCTAAGGAAATTAGGTCAATCCCATTGAGTTTACATCAATCAATCCATTATAACTATTCCCTCAACTCTAGAATACAAAGATCTACTAAAGAAGCATAGAGAAAAAGATCCAAAGATACAAGATTCATCCAATCAAACACAAGAGGTAAGAAGAGAAAAAGCTTATCTATTGAAGAACTGTCTTCAAGATCCAATCCTCGCTTCAAAAAGTTGATGTGGTGGAGATCGTTCATGTTAGATTGTTAGAGAACACACTGAAAGAATGTTTAAGACCTTATGGGTCAACCCTATGGGGAAGGCCTCCTCCGCAAGTTAATGGGAGAAGTCCTATTTAAATAGAAGAGGGGAACCCAGGCTGCACGACCTGCCTGCATAGTCGTGTAGATCCACATGCCACATGGTCATGGCCAAAAGTAGCACGGTAGTGCAATAATGCATGGCCAGTAAGGGATCTCTTCAGTAAATGGATGCACGACCCTGCACTTGTGGGTGACACATAACATATCAAATTTTGGGTGACACAATGGATCAAATTTTGGGTGACACAACTTTAGGAGTCAGAGCTAGATCCTACTATAGAAATCTAAGTCAAGTTGCATTAATTTCCAAAATAGAACCCAAGACCATAGAAGAGGCATGCCTAACTCAAATTGGATTATTTCCATGCAAGAGGAACTAGCCCAATTTGATAGAAGCCAAGTCTGGGATTTAGTACCAAACCCCGAAGGAAAGTCCATTATAGATACTAAGTGGGGTTTTAGACGACCAAGGAGAAATAGTTAGAAATAAAGCCTGTTTAGTGGCCAATGGCTTTAGTCAAGTTGAGGGGGTAGACTATGATGAAAATTATGCCCCTGTAGGTAGACTTCAGTCAATTAGGATGTTGCTAGCATATGCTGCCCAAAGGGGATTCAAGTTATATTAGATGGATGTCATAAATGGGTTCATAAAAGAAGAAGTCTATGTAGGTCAACCACCTAGCTTTGAAGACTTTGACTTCCCTAAACCATATTTCCAAACTTAGAAAAGCCCTTTATGGTTTGAAACAAACACCTAGGTCCTAGTATGAAAGACTAACCACCTTTTTAATTTCTAAGGGTTTTAACCAAGGAAAAATTGACTCAACCATATTTGTTACGACATTAGAAAAAGACGTCTTTATAGATCAAAATTACGTAGATGGTATAATTTTTGGCTCAACAAACATAAATTTTCTAAAAGAATTTAAAAAAATAATGGAAAATGAATTTGAAATGAGTTTAGTAGGTGAACTAACTTTCTTTTTAGGACTTCAAATTAAACAAACTAGAGATGGTATTTATGTTCAGCAATCCAAATATGCTAAAGAATTAATTATGAAATTCAAAATGGAAAACTCTAAAGACATAAGTACCCACATGGCAACAAATGTAAAAATAGATAATGATTATGAAGGTAAGCCTATAGACTTAAAACATTTTAGAAGTACCATAGAGAATCTTCTTTACCTAACTTCTAGTAGACCTGACATTTTATTTATAGTAGGTATTTGTGCTAGGTACCAAACCTGTGCTCAGGAATCCCACTTAAGTATCGTTAAAAGAATCTTTAGATATAATAAGGGCACCCTAAATGTAGGTATTTGGTATCCTAGGAAAACAAATTTTGAATTATTAGGGTACTCTTACTCAGATTATGCAGGATGCAATGTAGACAGAAAAAGTACAAGTAGAAGTTGTCAATTATTAGGTCAGAGTATAATCAGTTGGTGTAGTAGAAAATAACATTGTGTTGCATTATCTACAACTAAAGAAGAATATGTTGCCTTTGGAGAATGTGTAGCGCAACTGTTGTGGATGATGCATACACTTAAAGATTTTCATTTAAACTACATTGACACTAAAATTTTTATTGATAATGTTCAATCAATTAATCTTGCCAAAAATCTAATTCATCATTCTAGGACTAAACATATTGAGGCAAAACATCATTTCGTTAGTGACCTCGTAGCAAGGGGTGAAATTGTATTTCAACATATAGAATCAAAATCAAACTTAGTTGACATTTATACAAAACCTCTACCTGAGTATGAGTTTAGTTCACTAAGAAGGCAGCTTGGAATATGCTTGATAGAATGTATTTTTTTTTGGTTTTCAAACAATGCATATTCTTCGCAAAATCTAACTTTGTTTTCAAAACTAGCTCTATTTTTGAAAAGTTTTTTTTAATTTATTTTTGAAATTAATTCGGTTTCAAAAGTTTTTTTACTTAGTGTTTATCTTAGATTTATTTTATTTTAAAATTACCCCTTCAAAACTAGGGGTTTTCTTCGATTTTGACTTAGACTAGGATCTAACCCTAGTTTGCATAATCCTATAGATCTAGCAGTCAGCATCTGACAAGCACATTAGGACTAACTTAAGTGATAACCTAGATTGGGTTGAGATACTTAGGACTAAGCCCTGGACTTAAGATACTTCAAAGTTAGTGCATTGTCATAAGTTGGGGGCTTTTTTAAATGCATTTACAAATTGATAAAGTCAAGTAACCTGGCTCATTTTTATCTAATTTAAGTGTTACACTTAGCTTGACTAAGCCAAGTGAAACCTACTGTCTATAACAGTTAGTATGTAACAAAATGGGTTAGACAGGCCACCTAAGGAGTTATTTTATTTTTGTATACTTAAAATTTCTTTTAAAAATTGAGTATTTACTTTAATCCCTTTTTCATGCTTGGACTCTATAAATGGGTGCCTAAATGTAAACTTGTTTATTTACTTATCATTTGTTTAAATGCTCTGATACCTTTACTTATTAGTTTTTAGCTTTCCACATATTTGATTTTTCGATTATGGCAAAGGGCGAGATAGAAGTTCAAAGTTTCTTTTTCTCTTTAAAATATTCAGAAGTTCAAAGTTTTCAAAAGGGGGGGGGGAGAGAGAAGTTCAATGTTTTCTTTAAAATATTCAAAGTTCTCTTTAAAATATTCAAAGTTTTCAAAGTTTGAGAGAGAAGTTAAAAGTTTTCTTTAAATATTCAAAGTTTTCAAACTTAAAAGGGGGAGAGAGGAGTTCAATGTTTTCAAAGTTTGAGAGAAGCTTTCGAAGTTAACAAACTAGAATTTTCTATTTGAAAATTCTTAAAGCCTTGAAAATTAATCTTCTAAAGTTAACTTGGGTTTTAATGGACTTAATTTAAAAGTTGACTTCAAAATTTACATCTCCTTAAGCACAAACAGTAACTGGTTAAGGGGGAGTTTTTAAAAATCATCTATCATTTTTCCCTATTTCATTTAAGTAATTGGTTTTTGTTTAACTTTGAACTAGGGTTGCCATAAATCAAAAGGGAGAGATTGTTGGTGCCGGAAGCACTGAGATTGAACCTTGTTTTGATAATGGTAAAGGGTTCAAAGTTAAGCTTGTTTTGTGAACTGATGTGTTTTGCTGAGTGTGGAAGAAATTCTTAGGTAATCTAGGCACAAAGTCTTGACCTGATAGATTGAGCATGAAGTCCTTGTTGAGGATCGGGCAATGCAGCCTTGGCGAGTGAGGCCGAGCACGAAGTCCTGGTCAAGGATCGGGCAACGAAGTCTAGGTGAGTGAAGCCTAGCATGAAGACTTGGTCCGAGGGACCGAGCAGAAGACTTTGCCGAGCGAGGATAGAAGACAGGAGTTGAGATGGGTGGAGGGTCAGACGTCATCAAGTTCTGGATCTTTGGAGGCCAAGAAAAAATCCAACAGGAGGTACCGATTGGCAAAAGGTAACTTCTCCCGATTGGAGTAGGCGAGGGCGTGTTCCCTGGAGAGGGAATAGTAGGCGTCGGTTCAAACTACGGTTTCACTGGAAATCCAAAGTCAGATTTGACAGTCTTGAGACTGCCAAAACTCATCTTAATGTTTTATCTTGTT
>JBBPFQ010820436.1:0-12664 GCA_037974815.1 Kaempferia elegans
ATATATATATTATTAAAAATAAAAAATCCTAGAATAGAAAACCATGTCCATATTACATCAGCCTAATATCCATTACAAGCAAAAAGTAAACATAACAAATCCATCTTAAAAAGTAAAAAAAAAAAATCAAACATCCATATCGATCTCCCCACCAACACCGCCTTCGTCAGTAAATAAGACTGACTCCAATTCAGGTTCATCAAGAGACAAATTGGCAATTTCAAGGATAGCAACACCCTTCATGTCCATGGAATCAAATCCATCTGCTGCAACATCCCACATCTTACTTTCTCCTTCATTATAATGTGGACTTCAATTTTACTCTCAAAATTTTTTATTTTTTTACAATTGAGCCTAAACGTGTTCGAAAACGTGTCCTAGCCGTGTCTGACTGGTCAAACTGTTAAAAAAAGTCAACAACACCTTTTTGCTGTGTCGGACATGCGAATTTGCGTGTCGTGTCCGACACTCCAAAAAAAATAATTTTTAGAGTGTCGGTGCTACATAGACTAATCAATTCAGTTGCTGTGGGAACCATACTAAAAATAAAATAAAAAGCAGTATCAAGAAAGGAACATCGACAGTAAGACCCAACCAGTTATAAAGTACCTAATTTCTATCATCCCAAAGAGGTTAAGACTTAATGTCCTTAGCAAAAGAAGAATTTCAAGTTCAGTTATCTAAATCTACAGTCTTCAATTTCATATTTATAGTTGTATAGGTTATATTCTTTCTGTGATAAACCACTTGTCCATTAGTCAGCATGCCATCCTTCGGTTAAAGCTTGTGAATGAACAACAATAGTAGATAAATAACTCCTTAAACAGAGTAAAACTGAGTAGAAGCTAATATACAGCATTCATTGCAGAAACGGGTAGCCATCCACCGTGTTGTTGCTGTGCAAGATCCAATAAAGGAATAACAGCAGATTGCTTGTAATTTGAAGGATAATGGGACATTATCTCCTTGGCCTAGAGATGCACAAAATAAGAAGCATATTAATACAAAGAAAATAGTATTCATCTGTCAGAATAAACAAATCATGCTGGATTTAAAAAACTGTGTGTACAGTCTGTATGCTAACAACATTTATGTACATCAGGTTCAAATTTGTCTACTCAAGTGGCAAAAAAAAAAGGCGAAATCGCTCGCCCCCAGCGCCCCCGCCAACCCGTCCCAGGCCAACACGGAGGAGGTAAATCACGGGTGGCTACTAGCCATAAGTGCAAATTTGTCTGCTCAAGATGCCATATATAAGAGCGAAGGATCAATCAATATGCATAGTTACAGAAGCTTCCGTGAGCATTTGTCAATCTTGTGATTATGATATGACAATACAGGAATTTTTCCTGAGTGTATTACCCACTGGGCGTTGACTGTTAAACAGAATTCCCAAAGCAACTCAGAATAACTAAATCATCCACATAATTTCTATGAAGAAATTACAACACATAAAACCAAATGATGAGGGAGAATTTAGACACGCATTGCCAAGGGTTTGAGACATTGTAGGGCAGAGATAGATCCCTATCTTTTGAGAAGGTCACAAACGTGTGATTCACTTCCAAAGGCGACAAGAACTCAACAGGTCCAAGTACGAAGATCAACATACAAAAACGACTATCATCAAACAGGTGAGCCATGCATAAAGACAAGATCAAATATCTCTAAAATTAGCATTTCCTGATAGAATCTGAAGTTTGAGGAGTAATAAGATAGACGCTGGCTAAAGAGGAAGTTCACCTACAAAAACAATGCTACTTTTATTTCATCCTGCTCCAGAAGACTAAATGATTCACAATTTAGAGAAATGCTAGGAAACTAAAAGAAGGAAAAAGAGATTAACCAACAAATCCAAATCACAACCAAAATATCCAAAAAAAAAAACAAAAAAAACACTGAAAAAGAGAAAATTAAAAATAATCAGAATAACATCTTAATCACGCTTGTATCAGATTCGGCATCATTCACAGTGTTTCACAAGAAGCAAACAACAATCGGATTCAACTCCCATACCCTCTCCATATTCGCGGCAGTAAATTCCCATGGTGCATCGGGCTTGTTATCCGGCGAATCAATGTGCTGAAAACAAAATCCAAAATCGAATCTTTAGTAGTTCCAAGCCTCATCCGAGAACCTAGCAAAAAAAAAAAAGAGATCGCATATCTATGTAATAGATCCCGCGATTTTTAAAGACTCACGTAGTTCAGGGCTGTGGAGAAGGATCTTGCAGTAATAGAAGTGGGCGAAGAAAGCTGGAAGAAATCCAAGACATTAGGGATCCACAAAGGGCTCACGAGACAAAATCGAAGAAGGCAAACCCTACCGGCAGCGACGGACGCAGCACCCGGCGAAACTCCAAGAGGCGCTTGGCCGCCAGACGCGAGACCATGGCGGGCGATCGGCGCAGAAGGGTTGAAGCGAGAGAAGAGAGGGATCGCGTACTGTCCGGCTATGCTCTTATTGTCATCGCAGTCTAGTAGATATAGTGAAAGGAAGATCCAATAACGGTGCGGGTAGGCTGACTCATGGGTTCAATAGACCGAATCGATTTAACTGAAATTGAATCAATTTTTTTAAAAAAATTAATCGATCAAAATTTTCAATAAAATGAATAAATAAAATATCGAGTATTTTAATTTTTTTTATTAAATTAACTTAATTTTTTTTAATAATTATATATTTTGATTCGATTTTAAATTCTATTTGAGTAATTCACGAAGTTAGGATTTTCTGATTTAGCTTATTCAGTTTAATCAATTTTAAAATCGAAATTAAATTAAAATAATTACTATTTTAAAAAAAATAAAATAACTAAATAAAACTATTAAATTTGATGTTAATTCAATTTAATTAAATTTTTATTCATCTATTTCGGATACTAAAAGGTGATTATGTTTATAGTAGACACCCTCTCACAGTTCATTTCTAAGATATATAAAGGGAGATAAATTACGGGGTCATCTTGTAACCGATTGCCAAGTGGCTAGGGGTGAAAGTTTTTTTTCCTCAAAAGTATGCATTCATCGAAAATTTATCTCTTGTCCTATTATAGTAAATCTGTCATCATCTAATCAACTAGCCACTAGTGAGAAGTTTACTCATCCCTATGTGTAACCAAGTAAAACGGAAGTTCTAGCGAAGTATAATTAGCAGGTGCAGATTTTGGTTACCTCAAAAGTGTACTATGCCACACTTTTATTTATATATACACACGCTGTCTTTTTAATTAAATAGTTTGTTTCTTTTTTACTTCATAATTACAGTTAGTTATTAATGTTCAAAACGTAAAAAATATTTTTAAACATAACTAATACAAATTTCAAGTCTGCAAGATGATGAACTTGGAGATTGAACTCCAAGGAAAAGACAAAAGAAAAAAAAAAAAGGAAGAACACAACTTAATTGATAAATTAATCTCTATTTCTTCTTTGAAAGCTTCCTCAAATACATTCAATCCTTTGATTGCAATCCTCCTGCTTCACATCCTTTCATTATCCTTAGCCTTCTGCAGGAAGAGATAAACATCCTACAATAACCAAATCATAATATTAACAAAGTGTATTTATAAAAATAAAAATATCACAAAAAAGCAAAGAAAACAAAATACTTACTCCCATGGAACATCACCCCTTCATTTTCTCTTTCTTTCTTTGATACCTCTCCTAAGAAACATAAAAATTTCAATATTCATGTTATTGAATATTTCTTGTGGATTGCATTTTCATTCTTGATGTCAAATAAATTAGATGTATGTGTATTACTCACCTAAAGAAAAATATTTGAACATATTGTTCAAGGCCCTTTGAGTTCCTTGTAGCTCTTGTACATTTTGAGATCTTTCTTTCTCAAGTAAGGAACCCCATCCATGCTTACTTTCACGTATAAGCTCATCTTTTGCACGCCCTTCTTTGGTTGAACCGATCCCGAATTGTTTCTACGATAAGCGCACATCGGTGGCCATCCAATTATTTTTGCCCTATCATGATTTCTTAAGTATATGTGAGTCATTTTCAAACCATTTGTGCTACGTTTGAGGTAATCACTAAGCTTTCGTTGACACTTACTTTGCTCTTGGTGTTTCTTGACTACTTTCGCTATCGGATACCTCTTCAAAGGATTTGTTCTTCGCATGGCTTTCATTTTCACCCTCGACAAGTGCTCGTTTACTACCCCTCGTTGCACTCGATTTCTCTGATATATCACTGGTGCCCGGCAACCCGAGCCTTAGCTCGGTATTTTGAAGGTTGTAGTGGTCCAAGACACACTCCATGGAAATTGCAATTATTCTACCCCTCCCTTATATATATAATGCTCAATGACAAGTAGATGGGGTCAATAACAATTAAGCTTGTATGGTGGATGGATGACATCGATATCGATGGGCACTATGCTGATTGAGTACTCTACTGTCCGATCGAGATCAAGCGATTGAGATTCCATCTTCAGTCGACCGATGGCAGTCCATGCGGTCGGGCCGGTTTGGCCAGCAACATAGGCATGTGGATGAGGAAGAAAACCTTGTTCATTGATTCATATATTGATTAATGCATAAAGTAGCACATGAGATGTTATAGGTCCGGGCTGCTGGCCTAACACAATAATAATTGTTCATGCTTTAGAAATGTAGAATCAAATTAAACTAAGTTTAGTCCAAAGTTTTCGTAACATGCTTTTGGAGAATCTCGATGATGTTTAAGGATGATGTCTAATTGTGTCAAAGGTGGAGATATATATAATGAGGAGTTTAGGTAGGAGGAATGAGGCTCCATTTGCTAGTTAGATTCCCATCAGTGTGGTGGTTTATTGAGCAAAAGGAAACATCTTTGGTTGACATGAGAATCTGTGAAATTCTTAAGGAGTTTTGTGTCGCGGAGCATGAGAGTCAGCGCTAGACGATGACCTGACCGAACAGGGTAGGGTGGGACACATGATGGAGACACTAGAATTCAGAATGGTTCAGCAGCTACAGCATTGGGATTTCCAGTTCACAGAGGCACCTGAGAGATTTTGAAGTCCTTTTCAAGTTTGGAAAACTCTTGTACTGTTTTTGGACTCTCATATGCTTTTCAAGTGTGTGACAAAGTACCAGACACATCAAAACCATGCACACTTGGATCATTTCCTCAAAAGTGAAAAAAGTCATATACCCCTTTCCTTCAGCAGCGCTGCTAGGAACCAACACAAGTCGATGGATTTACAGTGTACTGCACACGACAAACAAAACAAGAGAGGACTATGGACCATGGGGGAGATTGGGAAGAAGGAAATGAAAACTAGACAAATTGCAGAGAGAAAGAATTATTTCACATGATAGACTGGAAAAAGGTTCAAAAATAAAAACTAATGAATTCTGCACTTAGCCTGTAGTAATCTGCCTCTGGTCATAAATAATCACAAAAAAAAAAAAATCAAAGTAAATGTCTTCCTACGGCACATTCATCACTTGAATAGTCTGCGATGTATCGGACAGTGCAATGATCAAATCACCAGGTTGGATCATTCCTCTGACCTTGAGCAAGGAAAAAGTGCGACTTAGATTGTTCTCCATGTCGTACGAGAAACTAAGACAAAATGGAATCAGACCCCACTGAAGATTCAGTCGTCGTCTAACTGATGCTGAAGGTGTAAATGTAAACACTGGACAATCAGGGCGACACCGTGAAAGCAGTGAGGCCATTTCGCTGTTCCTTGTAAAGAGGAAGAGAGCATCAACTCCCAAGTTGTTAGCTGCAAATCACAATCAACGAAATCAACAAAAATAAACCCAAGAACAATCTTAAACACAAAACTCATTAACAGAGGATAAAGTTGATTTGTAAACTGACGGTCCTTGAATAAATATTAGATCTTTCCTGCCATAATCTTGTACGAGTTTAGAATTTTAAACTCGCAAGCTAATTTGTATATAATTGAAGCAAAAGACGATTACACTCACCCAAACGACCCTCACAGCCTGTCCCAGTGTTATGTGAAGGGAGATAAATCACAAGGTCAACTTATAGTCGACTGTCATGCTAATTTGTACATAAGCTAGCATGGAAAGGTGATATTGAATGACCCAAAATTGTCTTGCAAATTAGCTTCCAACATTTTTTGAATAAAAATTAATACTAAGTCTCTTCCATTATCCGATAGTCATTTTAGAATTTGTCACATTCTAATTTAGCATAAATTTTAAATTTTAGACCCAAAACTTGATATTAAAACTTAATATGCAGTAACAGATTTTCATGTGTTCTACTGAAACAAAACAAAACCAAAAAAAGTTTTAATGAGCGGTCCACATAATCTATTTTCCTATCACCAAAATGTTCCAATTGTCCGCCTAAGTACCCTTTGTAAAACCAAGTATGATTTTACACTCACTTTCATTCTTCTTATGATTTTTAATCAAGTATGATATTCACCGAGGAATTATATAATATAAATCTTGTCTCTTAATTGAATCGAGGGTGAAACCTAAGTCAAATGCCAATAAGGTTGTGAACCAAATCAAGGTACAAGACGGTAATTGATAGATGAGCAACCCACTATATAACACTGAGAAGTAATCAAGGACCTACACAGTCAATATCAAATAATACATCAAAGATTGATATCAACAGAAAAAATAACTAACACATGTATCTAACCTAGTGAATTAATTAATTAATTAAAATAAACTTATAGTGAAAAGTGAAAATAGATAAACAAAGACATAACAGTAACAAAACACGTCATATTTCACATTGCAATAAAAAAAACATAGTACATCACAAAACATTTAAGTGCATAGCAATATATA
Source organism: Kaempferia elegans (assembly GCA_037974815.1). NCBI lineage: Eukaryota > Viridiplantae > Streptophyta > Magnoliopsida > Zingiberales > Zingiberaceae > Kaempferia > Kaempferia elegans. The sequence goes on from JBBPFQ010820436.1 coordinate 6,788, forward strand.
TCCAATCAAACAAATTATAAATAGCCATAAAACTCATTAATGAATTATGGCATTATGAATTCAGATAATTAAGGCTCTATTTAAGTGGACCATTTTTTGTTAATGAACCCACCTAGACCACTCAGTCTACCTATGTGAATCTCTAGGCTACCTAGGCGAACCATCTGAGTCATTTTTTTTAATAGCCACCTAAAGGGAACTGCTTCATCACTATAACAAAGCAGCCCCATTTTTCTTTCAGTCTAAATGGCTCCCTATACCACCTTTTAGAACTATAAACTACATAAAATAAAATAAAATTAATAACTAGCTCACCGTACTCCAGTAGAGGCATCAATAAATATCCAAGAAATAAAATTGAGATGGCCACTGAAGTCGAGATGAATAGAAATAGGCAAATTGAAAGTGAAAATGATTACCCATTGTGACAGCTGAACTACATATATTCTCAGAAACTTTATCACAAAATGAAGATGAAATATCTGGAAGGTCAATCCCCTCATGTTGCTTCTCTTCTCTCCACCATCTTTCAATGCGTAGGCTTACACTTCTAAGCACAGTTAATGCCCTATCTGGATACAGGCCCATAGCTGATTCACCTGAGAGCATCAGAGCATCTGCCCTCTGTTTAACTGCCTCTGACACATCTGCAACTTCAGCTCTAGTTGGTGTTGGATACTCGATCATAGATTCCAGAAGCTGAGAAGCTACAATTACTGGTTTGTTAAGCTGACGACACAACTTAACAATTTTTTGCTGAGCTGAAGGGACTTCTTCCAGAGGAATTTGAGAACCCATGTCTCCTCTGGCTATCATTGTTCCATCTGATGCATGGATGATCTCTTCTAAATTTTTCAACGAATCAAAACTCTCAATCTTTGCGATCACCGCAATTTCACTGAAATATGCAGTAAAAGCTATCACATAAGGATGCATTATTGCTTTATAACAGAGCTATATGGATATCGATTATGCTTCAAGTTAACATTTATCAAAAAAAATGCACACCTGATACACTCCCAAAATATACTTAGTTGGTTTTGCCTCAAATTGATCATTCTAATCCAATTCTCTTCCTCACTTACAGTACTCATCCTCCATGGTACACAGAGACAAGGAAACTAGATACTAGTGAATATGCACTAATATTTGCTATGAAAAATGAGCATGTGCCATATGCACCATTCTTTTGTACATAATATTACCCAAGACAAGAAAATTGACTGACTATGAGGCCATGCTGCATTAGAAAGATTAACATTTTAAAATTCTCATTCACCCTCAATATGAAAATGCTCTAACTATTGGGAGTGGAGTTTTCTATCCATGAAGATTTCCTATTTGACAATTCGATGGTCCATGCATTGGCACAAATTTGCGCAGCAAATCTACAGATTTGGCATTTATCCTCTATTATTTCTTTAAAAAAAAATGAACGGAGACTCATATTTGATACTGCATTACCCTTTCTTTCTTCCAACTTTTCAATATTTTTTAGTACCAGAATCAGTAAGCTAACAAGGTAATGTCTGGAGAAGCGTGCTCAATGTATATTGATGTAAATCCTCTAGCCTGTAAAGTTTCACTAATGTTAAAATAATGACCATCAAAGGCATCAATCATTGTAACTTATACTGAACCACCGAAACTTCAATGGAACATTTTGTTTTTCATAAAGAAAAGAGACAATTGTGCAATTTACAAATATGTACCAGAAATCTAAGTGAGTTGAGCCCAAGTAGTTGGAGCAAAAACAGTTGATGATAATGATGAGGTGTGAGAACCTATAGGTAAAATTTATATCACAGGATTTTAATACAAACATGAAGACAAATAAATTGCTTTAAAAATCATAGGAGTTGAGTTGACACAAGTGAATTTTAGTTGAGGAATACGGCACAAACAAGCATGCACAAATGCTCTTAATCACATATGCTAATCTATAATGAGCCATAAGTTCCAAGTTTTGGATCCAAGGGCAGAGCCTAAATGCTTTTTTGATCATCTATATAGTTTAAAAAGATTAGCTAGTAGCACTTGGTCTATCGAAGAATAAAAAGAAATACATTTTTGAAAAACTAAAAAACAAAGAATGTAAAGAAACGGGAAAAAGGCAAAAATTCCTATTTACTTGTCATGACATCTTGCAGCTATATAACTCTTGAGATGATTTATGATATCTGCAGACTTGACAAAGGAAACTGCAATGAAGTCCACACCCTCAGATATTGCATTGTCAATATTAAGCCAATCCTGCACATATCCATGTCATCAACACAAGGATGCAGATTAGTAATGAATTTTGACAGGTAATTGGGTAGTTAATTTTTGTTGCCAGTATATCACCCATCTTTGTATCAGTATTTTCACTTATCTAGATCTGATTACAAACAAAAATATCAGCTAAACTCTGAAAATGGGTTTGCTTTTTTCTTGTCCCAGTTATAAGGAAATATTAGGCCACAACATTTCGTCACTGACCAATTGCATGACATCATTTAAAAATATGATTTACTCTAACACTACTACAAAGATTATACATGTTTTCGTATGCTCATTATCTGACTCAATCTACTGGAATGAACTTAAATCATAAGATTGCTACAGATTAAAATGCTTCAGGTCTTATGCAAAAGAACAACAAACTTAGATGATCCAATGATGATGTTGAAAAGGCAACCTTTTATGTGTTTTTGTAGTCTCAGAAAAGAGAATATCTTCCACTAAGGTTAATGGTGGTTTTCATTACTGTTTTTGATAATCACTACTCATTTTGCTCATCTAATCAATAAAGGAATTAATTAAGACAATTGTAAGATTCAAATGAACATCAAAATGCAAGCTTGAGAACAAATAGATCAGGTGATGTTTTTCTTTTTTAAACATACTCTAAAATTTAATTCGCAATTTAAGAACCCTTTCTTAACCTGTAAGAGCATAATGCATATAGTCACAAATGAAGTTTAAGAACCCTTTCTAATCTTGTAAGAGCATAATGCATATCCTGATAATTGGAGTTAAAAAATTCCACAAGTAACCAAATTGAGTAGACACCTACAAATCTACAATGAGATACACAAACCTTAGAAGAAATTGTAGGAAGCATTGCATTACGTTCTTGGACAAGTTTTCCGTTCCTCCGAAACGTAAGACTAGCACGTGGAAACAACAATCCAGGATCATTGCACCGACATTTTACATCTGGACCAATCTTTTCAATCACCTCAAAGCTAACCATTCCTCCATCCACGAGAAGTTCATCGCCAACACTAACATCTGCATTAGGAGCACATAGACACGAGACCAAATGATATAATGGACTCCACTTATCAAAAGGGGAAACAAAGAAATAGTCTTCAACCTTCAGCAAAGCCATCATAATTGATAGTGATGGTCCTTTCTGGAAGTGGTGTATCAAAAGCTCTTACACTAAATGTCCAAATCTCTCCGTCCTGTATAGGATAGAATGTTCACTAGGTAAGTGTTACATGAGTCCAACTTAACCAATTTAGTCCCTATGGAATTTCAACATGGAAAAAATCAGATTAGAAAATCATTTTGATTTTATTCATATCACTAATTACTTGAGACCATATAGTAATTTTTTGGATAATAAGAATAATGAACTGGCTTACAGTTTGATACTTATTTTTCATTATGTACTGGTTGAATATGATTCATGAGAATCAACAAATTGAAAGGAACCTAAGCCTTGGTTTGAAATAAATGTAAGGATGAAACATAGACTAACAATTCGGCTTGAAATTCTGTTGCATGGTTCTGGATTAATAACTCTGCTTGACAGGTTTGTACATGGATTGATGATGCATAGGAACACTGCATCTCATTCCATGCAAAGTGATGGCACAGATTAAAAATATTGTATTGAATGGCTAGGACCATTATTTCCACCTACATGATACACAAAATGCACAAGTCAGATGATGTCTTTTTGCATGTCCATCTGATCCACATGATACTAAGAAGAATAAACACATTGCAAATTCAGTTACTTAAGAGCCCATATGAGGTCTGAAATTTTGATAAGAAAATTTTTTAGACAAGCACTATGTTTATATCAATGGATATCCTTGATGCAGATCTTGTGAACCTTGTTCATGCAAAATATTAAGGATGGTACAATGACAAATCAGCTATTTTCCTTCATTCTTTACCAATGACTGCAAATTAGACCCCTAACTCCTCTAGTTTATGACTATCCCCAAAAGATAAAATTCTTCAACTCATCACGTTGCCGAATTGACTTTGTTTGGATTTGCAAGCATATTTAAAATTCTACATGCTTATTAGACCGATTGTTGACTAATTAACAAGTACACTTTTCTTGAGCAAAGGATTGGACAATATGACAATGAGGAATAACATGCATATGAAATTGAACTCGCTGAATACGGAAAACATTTACAGAGCTTCATGATGCTCATTTCTTGCATTATCTAAATGCAGGAGTGGAACAAAGGAGAAAATTATGAACATAAACCTACAGAAGCGGCTCCATTGAGATCACCCATGTGGATCTCATTCCCTCGGTGTCCACCATCGCAGCCACGGCGAACCCCTTCTCCTCGTTGAGGTAGCGGATCTTTCGGATGACCTGGCAGTGCCATTCGTGGGTCGCGTGGCACATGTTCACCCTGGCGGGGCCAGATGGTCAGTGTAGCAGGTGGTGGGGCCGATGGTGCAAACCATCTTGGTCTGCCTTGTGCTCTGGAAGCCATTCTCGTTGAGCTCTGCCTCGGTGATGGCGTCGACATCGATGGATGCGGCACCTCCGTCGGAGGGGACGAAGCCCAGACCGGGAAGGTAGGAGGTGGTAGCGGAGGCGCTAAGGGAGGCGGCGAGGGCGGGGGCAGCGGAAAGAGGGGAGTGGGAGAGAAGGGGAGCGAACAGGAGGGGAGAGGAGGTGCGGGTCTGTGCCGCCATGTCGATTGTTTGTGTGCTCGACCGACTCGAGGAGCAGAGAGGCGAAGTACGCGAATAATTTCCCACGCCCGATCTGATGGTCTTTATCATCACCATCTAAAGATCGGACGGTATGCAAGAGCCTGGCCATCAACAAGGCTACTGGCCCAATAAAAAAACCCAGTAAGAATGGCTGGAGAAAAAAAAAAATCAGTCGCTTGAGGCCTTAAAAAACGATGGGAGAACAATTCGTCAATAAAAATAGAATATTAACGATCAAAATAAAAAAAAATATAATTATTAATGATGAGAGAAAATATCTTCATTAATACATATATATCAATGGTAGGTATTTAATTCGGTCGTTCTTGAACCACCAATAACGATGATATTTGATATCATTGTTAATTTCTCATCATTAAAAGTAGTTTTTCTAGTAGTATTGACAAAGTCCTAGTAAGTGGACGTAGGTAGTGACAAAGTCCTATTAAGTGAAGATAGGAATTGAAGAAGTCCTAGTGAGTGAAGTTAGGTTTAAGCAGTAGCGAAGTCCTAGTGAGTGAAGCTAGATAATTGAAGTCTTGGTTGGGAATCAATCAAGAAATTCCTAGTTGGGAGCAAGTTGAATGAAGTTCGGATGGAGTAAGCTTTAAGCTAAAGGCTTGGCAAACAAATCTAAGTCGAAGTAACTGTTGTTTCTACAATACAATAGCAATGCACCGAATAGAAACAAAATAATAGTCTGACGAAATATAAGAGCAAGAATTAGGAAATTATTATCTGGTTGAAGCGCCGGCGTGCCGACTATCCTTAGAGAATTTATTGCCGCCCCACGTTGCAAGGGCTTGCCGGCAAAACTCTCCCAAGATTCGACAATCACTCGCAGTGTTAGTAGGTGCACTCCAAGACTAACACCGCCACGGACTCAACCTCAGATCGCCAACAGCAAAGCCT
>JBBPFQ010820540.1:0-12660 GCA_037974815.1 Kaempferia elegans
AAAGAATGAGAAACTTCGAGAGCGCATCAACTGAGAAATGTGGCAGTTCAAAATTTACAGGCGGCTTGATGATTGCAGTGAATGAGAAACTTCAAGAGCGCATCAACTGAGAAATGTGGCAGCTCAAAATTTGCAGGCGGCTTGATGATTGCAGTGGAGGCGTGCTTGAGTTCCGTGGTCGACAGTGGCAGCTTATGGACGACGGCCGTGGAGGAGAAGGCGGCAGGGTAATCCGAGAGAGGAGGAGAGGCAGCCGAGAGAAGAGGAGAGGGCGACGAAGGGTGGCTGCGCGATCGAGAGGAGATGGCTGCGCTGATCGCGAGAGGAGGAGAGGCGGAGCGCAGGGGAGATCGCGAGGGTTTACAGGAGAAAAGAAAGGGTAAACGCGTCATTTGATGAGAGAGGAAAAGCGCAGCGTGAATTCTTGGCGTAAATCCTACCACTTTTGGTCAGAATTGCTTTGAGTGAATAGTAGGGAATTGGAATTCAATTCTCTACTAATTCTTTACTAGAAATTGATACCAAAAGATGGAATTGAATTCCAATTCTTGATGGAATTCAATTCCATTTGATACCAAATAGGGTGTAAAAGAACGAGTGTAAAGATGCAGGGTGCTGCGCACGCACCATTTCTCCAGGCGCGTGTGGCATGGGGCCCAACACATAATTTATTAAAAAATTTTAAATCGAACTAATATATATTATTAATAAATAAGAAAAATAATTTACTGAAGAAAAAAATCTTAATGAAAAGTAAAGGATAGACAAAAAGTAAATGGTGGATTATAAATTTATGTGTTTATTTTTAAATTTTTCTCTGAGATTTTTCTCAATGCATATCATTGCTCATAAATTAATTAATATGTATATTATAAATATATATATTTATGATAGTATATAAATGAATATTATAAATAAAGATAGTAAAAAGAAAATATAGGTAATGTTGTTTTTTGGGTTTATGATTATGTGAATTAGTGGGATCCAATATAAAATTATTTTTTTGGATTTACTATTGTGAGGAGAAATTTATAAACGCTATTAATTTTTTACTTTTTGGATTAACAGTAATAATGTGACACAATATGTCCTATAATAAAATTGCATTTATTTATAGGTTACATTTTCCTCTTTTTATTCGGAGTGTTTCCTTCTTGGATTGGACTTGGCTGTCTTAATGATTTATAATATTTCATATCCCCTAAAAAAATATTATGCAACCAAAACAATGCCACTGGTTGACTTTATTATTCGTTTCATTTGCGGGATTCAATCCTCCTCTCGACCGTCCTTGGGCTAAACCCACGCCAGAAGAAGAAGAACAGAGAAGAGAGCAGTTTCTCAATTCCTAGTTCAGAAGGATGCGACCTTCGCTTCTGGCCAACTCCTCTCCTAGTCCTTGCTACGGAGTCGCCTCCTCCTCTTCCGCCACCGCCGCCGCATCCTTTTCCCCGCTCCGTCTTCTCTCCTTCAAGGTCTTTGTTTCGTGTATATGGTTTCGTGTTTTTGGGGGTTCTAATTGGGCCTTCCGTGGTTTCGGATTCACTTGGTTTTGATGGCAGGTGTCTGGCGTCAGGGGAACCGGGATTCAGATCGCCACTTTTCAGCGGAGGAAGAGTTCCTCCAGTCGCTCGATTTGCGGACCTAGGAGACACATCGGTGAGCTTTTTGATGCCTTTATTTTTCTATTCTTCGATGAGTAATTTGTTTCTAGTCTTCTTAAAATCATGTTATCAGCTTGAAACTATCGAAATATACTTTTAGTACATGTTTAGAGAAAGCTTGTCCTTTATCCGCGCCTTTAATTTCCTCTTCTTCACATTTTTGTTATATCCATAGCAACTTACAAGTCTTTGTGTGTGATTCTGAAATAACTCTGGCAGGTTTAAGATTAGCTGCAAATTGGGATCGGCCTTTTACTGTGTGTCAATTTTGGCAACTCAATGGTGTATGAGATCAGTGGGTAATTCTACCCACATCAATATAAGTGTTAAGCTCCTGAATGTCAACAAAACACTCTTTGTCTAGTTTCCTTCTACTGCAGATTGCTACAAACTACTAATGATGTAGCAAATTAGTATAAGTACTTAAAAAAGACTATTTTTAAGTGATTAATGATGCAAGGCCCCTGACTATAATGTCATATGGTTTCTTTATTCACGCCTTTGGTGTAAAGCAATTAGCTTTATCCTATACAAGTAGCATCAGTTCCTTAGCTGATCAGAATTATCATACAATGAGATCTTCTAGGTGGAAAATGAAAAATAACCAGTTTAAGGAATCTTGAATGAGCGAGTTTGCCTCCATAAATCTTAACTCTAGCCCCACATTATTGAAGGCAAGATATGGATGGGAAACATAAACTTTGATCATAGACACTTTGATCCATAAATCTTTACACAAATCATAGTCCCATTTATCCATGTTACGATGTTTTAAACTTGCGCGATATTTCATCTTTTTTTTCCAAATTTCTAAGGGTGCCCTTTTCCGCAATTTTAATTAATTCATGGCTAGGTGATGTTGTGATGATTGTTCTTGCATCATTTGCTACAGTGGTTAAATCAGTTGCTAGTCCAAATCCATCAGTAGAGTTGCCTCTAACTGCTGAAAATGTGGAGTTAGTATTGGATGAAGTACGACCATATCTTATTGCTGATGGAGGAAATGTGGTACTTCATGAAATAGATGGGAATGTAATAAGGCTAAAACTACAAGGTGCATGTGGGTCATGTCCAAGTTCAGTGATGACTATGAAGATGGGAATTGAACGCCGCTTAATGGAAATGATTCCAGAAATTGTTGCAGTTGAACCAATAACTGATCAGGAGACGGGGCTCCAGCTAAATGAAGAAAACATTGAGAGGGTAATAGCATACTAGCATTATGGCATCACCTCCTTATTTTAAATTTGAGAGGAATCCTCCATCTTTTGTTATCATGATGCTTTCGTTTTTTCTGTGGATTGCTAATTTTCCTGTTTAGTTTTGTTCTTTCAGGTAATTTCTGCTGCCGATAAGCTAGCTAATAGAGAGAAGTGAACTGTTTTGAACTATTTGCAGTGGCCTGTTTCCTATGTGTTGGTATCAGCTATTAGATGTCAGAACGGACCCCTTAGTTACATCTTTGGTGTTTCTTCTTAGGTACTTGATGAGATAAGGCCATACCTTGCTGGAACTGGTGGTGGTGAGCTTGAGTTTGTCGAAATTGAGGAACCCATCGTTAAGATTAGACTAACTGGCCAAGCTGCCAGCGTCATGACTGTTCGTGTGGCAGTAACTCAGAAGCTACGTGAAAAGATACCTGCCATTGCTGCTGTTCAGCTTCTATCATAGGTAAACAGGAAGGAGACTCTAATCTGTATATAAAATTTTTGTTTGCCAAATTAATAATTCTGTTGCTGAAGAAAATCAAGTGTAATCATTTCTGAACTGTGTGCAACTGCGGTTACTCAGTTTGAGCCAACAATGTTGCTGTTATGCCCAAGCACGGCTCTTGAATGCTACCCACTGTCATTAAATTTATCTAAAATCGTTATATTTAGAGCACAATTTAACTTGTCGATGGGAGAAGCGTTCAGCAGTAGGAGAAGTTTAGCAATATCTGCCTTTGGGACACTGGTGGCCCCCGAAAGATCTTGGTCCTGATTGAGCTTGGCTGCGAGTATAAGGGCAACCTTAGTGTCGCCCACTGCGACTGGGCGGAGGCATGGTTTGGGGTCAAGGGCAACAGGTACTTTATTGTATATCTCATGCTTCTGTAATCTATCTGCTCGTGTGATTCATCTTGCTTTCATATACCGACATACTGCTCATGTGATTCATCGTGCTTTCATATACCGACATTCTTGGGAGGTAGCGATAATAGGTCAGGCAGGCAAGAGTATTCCTTTTCTGTACCATGTGTTTGTTTCATGCTTTGCAAACGTTTTGACTTGTCCCTGTAAATCCTTTTTCTGCTCACTCTCACTCTTTGCTGGAACTTGATGCCTTGAACCTTCTCATAAAATTTCTTTTTTTTTTGTTTGTTTGTTACTATTGACCATATTAATTGAAACCCTTTGTAAATGTGGATGAAGAAAAGGTGAATCGGGTTGAAAATGAGAACTTGAACAACATAGCTTTTGGTTGAAGAAGAAGACTCTTCTGTAGATTAATCTACACAATAATTTGATTATTGGCTAATTGATATTGGAAATGATCTAGGATTTGGATAACTAGGCAACATTATTTAGTGGGCAGGCCAACTCTTTGATTTATTGGACAATGAGTTATTGTGTTAACATGATACATCATTATCTAAAAAGATTAGAACTGAGCATCATGTGTTAATCATATTATCTATACACTGCACCTCACCATGGAATGGACAGCAAGGGATAATTGGCTGTAATCTCACATCCATTTGTCAGAACATATATTAATATACCCCTGATCTTAATATATTTCCACTTAATTTCGAACTTAGAGATATTATCTCAATTATATCTCCACTTAATTTGAACCGAAAGACGTATTAAGTATTAAATTTCACTGTTACTAAGCTGCATATGCGAAAATTGTAGAAATGCAATTGATGATTGATTACCTCATAACTTGTTCTATTTGTTTGGAAGGAAGATTTGAACATATAATATCACACCAACTGCAGTTCTACAACAATGGTTGCCTTGTCCTTGTTAGATGGATGTGTGTAATTGTCTGAAATTGGAAATCTGGAAGACTGCATTGCACAGTTAAATTATTGAATACCTGGTGTTCTCTTCTTGAGATACAACACGAAGATAATGTGTTGCTTGTCTGAATAAATTTACTTGGTGGATGGTAATGTTTGTTTATGCTTTTTTTAACTTAATCGTGGGTTGTTCCCCTAATTACTTTGTTATTTTCAGTTTTTGCTTCATGCCTATCATACCTCGTGCTTGGATGCTGACGTGAAATTTGCTGTGAAAATTCTGAAAAAAAAAACATCACTATACTAAGTTTGTAGCAGCCCATCCATGGAAGGCCAAACAGGAGAGAATCAAATAGTCCTTCCGAGAATGGTTGTAATGATTGCTGGATCAGTCGACCATTATTTAATATCCTACTGGCATGCTTCACAGGGTTACTAAGGGGGTGCTTGGTTGGATGGTATGGGAATGAGAAATGGGAAAGGAATGAAAAGTTAGTGCTTGGTTTGGAGAATTAGTGGTGGGTCCCACGGAATCAATCCCCTAAATAGGGGAATGGGCCATTACTTAGCAAAATGGGGGGAATGAAAATCCCTTCATTCCCATTCCCCACTTCTATCAATCTCATTCCAATTACCATACCCTTCAATTTACCGAACTGTTTTCCGTGGTTAGTTACCTCTAGCCCTTGTGAAGATCACAAAATTGATGCAAATGGAGTGTAGATTGTTTGCATTGTCACAGATGTCCCAGTACAGTTGTTCTGTTGGTCCTATATATAGTTTGTGGAAATTCATATGATTATTTTATGAATAATGTAGATTTAATGAATAGATGTATTTCTCTGAAGCATCACTCTTCCATGGTACTAGAGTACATATAAAGTCAGCTCTCGGGATTATAGTGCAGTGGTAAGGATGTTCAATTTTCTCAGATATTCACAGTTTAATTCTTAGCTACAACGTATTTGTAAGGATTTTTCCTCCAAATGAGACTTACAACTAAAGGATGTTAGGATTCTGAGCTGTCCGCCGCTAGTGCTTCCCGATTTACATGGTGGTTGGTGGGAAACTTTCGTAGGGTCGGACCGGTAATCCTAGGCTTGACGGTACCCACCCTGATTAATCATTTTCTTTTAAGTACATATAGAGTCACCCTTGGGGATATGGTGTAGTAGTAAGGACGTTCAGTTGTCTTTGAGACACCCACAGTTCAATTCCTAATTGTCTTTGAGACTTACAACTAAAGGATATTAAGCTTCTGGGCCGCTCGCTCTAGTGCTTCCCGATTTACCCTGGGTGAAAAACTTCAGTGGGGCCAAGCTGGTCACCAAGGTTATACCCAACCTGATTAATCATTTTTTAAAGTACATATAGAGTCACTTAGTGGATTACGAGAGACATCTAAAATGAGTGTAATCACTTTTTACTATAATAGAGTACATATAGAGCTACTATTAGGGCATAATGAGTCGGTAATCATATGGTAGATTTATAGAATTGATATATATATAGTACCTATAGAGCTCCCAAACATGGTGTGTTAGAGTTTTTTTATATAAACAATCAGAGTTTAAACCCACTTAGTGTATACATGCGGCGTTTGAATAACTAATGATTTGGGCGCTACGTCGGGAGGATTTATTTGATGGTCAAAATGTGAACCTAGATCATTCATCATAGGCTTAACCGGTATAAGTTAGGTACTTAATATTTTTTTTAAAAAAAACTAAAGTACATATAGCAGATTAACATCTAAGTTGACTCTAGAGTGTCTAAAATATTTAGCAATACACTTATTGAATGGCTGGGGAAATCTCCTTTGGCAGTAGGCTCCCAACAGTACCACATTGAATGAAGAGTGAGCTCTATCCCCTCTACCAAAGAAGACATCGGAGGCGCGTGGGACTGTAGTGATCTTATATACATTGTTAATTAATGACTGTTGTATTACTAATGCCTATTTGAGTTTTTTCATAATCATTTTTTCTTTATATATTTTTTCTTTATAAGTTTTAATTATATGAGACCATCAAACAGGACATTATTTAGTTGAAAGCAACTTAAAAATCTCAAATTCATATCAAATGAATACTATTGCACTACTAATATGCTGATGAGTCCTTTCATGTTCATTTTTGAGAGAAGATGAGCATAAAACGAACAAGTGACGGCAAGATTCCTCCATTCGAGGAAGCGACATGGAAGGAGTCCTCAAAGAGGGCAGCAATGACCAATGTGTTAGTCCATACATGAATAGGAGTAGGAGTATGATGATTTTTCACAAGTGTAGAGGTTGATGACCTTGAGAGGGGGATGAGATTTTGTGGCTTCGTCTTCTCCCAGTTCGGAAGATTTGCTCACCACCTTGAAAAATAGAGAGGGAATTAGAGAGGCTTTGATACCATATCAAATAGATTAATTAGATTGTATTTCATGACTATGAACATCATACAACACAAATTATGATACAAGGATTATATATGGTTATCAATCCAGGACATACATCAACTTGGTCAGTACAAGATGCTTAATCAAAGGATTAAGTTGTAACGACATGATCAAATGAGACTAAGTCTAAATATCAAATGAAGTTTATGTAACCCTAATAATGTGAGAGAATGCCATACTTAAATATAGGGAGCAACAATCATACATAATAGACGACCTTTTTATTCTCCAAGTTGACAGAATCTACTTTGGTGATCTCTTATGTAGACATCTTCCACATGCTACGAGCTTCGACAAGGTTCTTGATTTCCTTCTCCTAATTCGTAGTCTCAAAGGCTGTAAAAAAGGCAACAAAATTAGCAATGCATGATGATATACTTCCCTTGCTAACCACTCTTTCATACAAATCAAAGATAAATATAGGAAACGGTATTTCTTGGCTGTCAATGAAAAGATACTAGTCATACGAGTATACACAAGAATAATGGTCAAGTATCGGTTGTAAATGCATTGAACACATAACAATGAAAAATACACAAGAATAAGGGGTATGAATGAAGGATCCATTTAGGCAGACAACTGAAATATCATTAGAGATACAATTAATTATCATATAACTTAATTGCATAACAGCAATGCTCCTATTATGGGAAACAGTGAGCAAAGGCTTCCTAATCGACAAGCTCAGTACAATTAGTTTTTTTTTTTTTAAAGCTTTCACTTATGCTGTTATGCATAAGCAGCACTCTGCATTTAGAAACTACACAGGTTTGGTTACTCGTATTCCCCATGTACAATGCATGTAACTACTATATTTATTGCCATCAAGGATATAAGAATGCTAGGTATCTGTACACAAAATTAATGCCAATTACCTTTCCTTGAGTTACCCTAGCAGCTCTCCAACAAAATAACTTTCTTGATCTAGGCTCCAATCTCCTGCAAAATTCAGTAAATTTGAAGAAGCTAGTACTGAGAAGATAAATTCAGAGCAGGGTTGTACAGTCTAAAACAAAAAAATGTTTTACGAGGAACTTTAGTCATGTATACTAATCTACATTCTCACTGATTGCTTTTATACCCGGGTAACTATACAAAATTGAAGAAATTTGATGTTGAATGAAACTATAATCAGAGATGAGAATGTTCAAATAAACACTATTCATGTCTGATGAAAATCTGCAAAACATAAATCAAAATTGTACTTTGCCACCATGCAATTCTTGTCACTGTCATCTACATATTACACACGGTGAATACAAATGCATAAACTAAGTATATATAGCTATATTACTATGATTCATCTCAAATTGTCTAGCTAATTTTAGATCAAGGATTTGTGTTAAATCAACCTAGAACCAAAACCTAGGAAACTGCTTGCCAGGTTCCTTGTTGTCAGGCCACATCAAATTACACAATCATTGCCCCATTTATGGTCCCATTACAAAATCTTGCTTTACCTTCCATAGAAATCGACCCACCCTCCTTTTTCACTTCTAACAAATATGCATCCTTTGTTGTACGTAATATTAACAACCAAACCTACTTCACCATAACTATTGTTTATCAAAACCAAGGTTCAAATGAATTGATTTGACTGCATTCCTGAAGCAAAAATTCATCTTTCATACTGCCTTGTGCGCTATTTGCTCAATATTAAATAATTTTAACAAAAAACTACAAGTTAACTTCCCTTTGGAAAAGTACACATTTATAAATTCAGAAAGGGCTTACAGAATAGTCAAAGGTTGTTGTTTGCATAGGACTGTCATTCTTCTTGGTAATCTTCTTCATTAGAAAGATTCTCAACAGGAACGTATTGATAAAAGGTTAGCAAAAGTACTATAAACTACTCACAGGTTTTCCTGTTCAAGCTTTTTTGCTACTGACATGGCTTTGTATCTTGACCATCCACGTTGATGGGAACAATCTTCTGCCTGCTGAAGAACATGTGCCAGGGAGACCTTGCCTCTGACTAAGCTTTTTATTTGTTTCTGTTCAATCTCCTTCCACTCTGAGGAAGAACCCAAATTAGCATGATGTTGCGAAGTTGATGCTTCTTCCAGTGCGCACACAATTTTTTGCATTCCCTGAGATTTATTTCTTTGTTCAGAAGGTCCTGCTTCAATGATTTCATCTTCTTTCATGATGTGGGGACCAGCACCCAGCCATCTAGGTTGATTGGAGCCAATTTTTCTAAGAACATTTGCCTCTGTAAATTTTCCTTTAAGATCATCAGAGACAGAGAAAAGTGAATTTTGCTTCTTCATCGAATGTGGCTTTTTTATTGCCTTGGAAGAAGCACTATCAAAGCTACAGAAACAAGCAGCCTGATTTGAGGTAGCATTGAAGCTAGATTTGCTACTCATTTCGAGTGTTACTGGAGATCCAAGAGCAGATTCAAATGCTTGTAAAATATACCCTTCAAACTTTTCAGCTCTGGATTTGTTTGTTCTTGAGCTGAATATCAACTGCACAGTGGGAGCTGTCACAAGGAAGCAGCGACATGGCACATTTAATTTACTTAATTTAGCATGGATCACTTCAAATTAATTCAAGCATCTATCTTCTACCTAGGCCATATAATGCTTTAAGAATCACATCCACCTAAAATACTGAATATTTTGAGACAATTAACAACTATCACACCTTTTATAATATACTCACTAATACTTGCTGAGACATCAAAATTTACAACTACTACACCTGTTATATACTACTAAAGTCTTTCAGTAGGCTAATCATTGGTAAAAAGCTCAAATGTTTGAAATAGAGGCATAATTACATAAGCCACAGACAAGGAGAACTGAGAAAAGTAAATTCTAACACTGTTTCCTACTATAGGATGAGAGAAACGACTGGTGGAATCCACTTTCCCTCCATTTGAGGGAAATGGAAAACAGGAACAAAATCCAGAGAAGAACAATTCTCTCATGCTCTCCCACTTCGTCTTTGTCAGATCACTGTTCTTTTAATCATTTCCACCCGTAACCAATTCTCTCTGGTTCCCTCACTTCGTTTTTGTCAGATCACAATTCTTTTAAATCATTTCCACCCATATCAGTTGGAATCCAACTGCAGCCAGAAAATGCTGATTGGGTTAAAAATAATAAAATCAGCAATTAATATTTATATAAGTATTTTAAATAAAATTAAGTATTTCACAAATTAATTTAACAAAATAAAGAAACTTCCCTTCTTTCTTTCCTTCCAAGGAAACTTGGGAAAGAAAGAGAAATAAGATAAGGTAAACACTCCTTTTTCTTCTACCCACTTTTTCACCTTTGCCATTTCTCTCTTTCGTTCCCACTTTCTATCTCTTGCAGCAAACCAGCCTAAAGTGTTGAAACAAGCACAACTAACATCAAAATCACGATCATTATGTGACAGTTCTTGATTATGTTTTTGACTGATTAGCTCCTCATTAATGATTTTAAGCCACACTTTAAGAAAAACGAATTTTTCATGAAGAACAAAATATTTCTTTTCTTTTTCACTGCATTACTATTTAGTATACTTCAGAAAGTACCTGGGGGGGGTTTTGCCAACATAACTAAGACGTTAATAACAACTAATATATTAATCTATTATCAGAAATATACAACTTAGTATGCAAATAGCAGAAGGAGGTTGCTCTCTGAAGTCTAAACATTGCAGCATCAGACTTAGGTAGACATCACCAGTTTAACCAGGGTAATTCATCCTACAAGTATTTTCTAATTTGCTGAGGTTCCAATTACACACTTCAGCAAAAGCAAGAATCAACTGAATAAAAAACTTTCATGTTTTGGGGGTGGTTTGTAAAAGTATTTAAACAAACCCTTCACATATATATTGTGAAGCCAGTGTTTAAGAACTTACCAGCACCAAGGCTAACTGAGTTTAGTTTCCCTTCATCATATAAAAATTGTCTCAATGCATCTGATGATATATGTTCTAGTACTTCCTGCCATATCTTTTCAGTATCACCATGTGTATTGCCAGAGTGCATGATACTTTTTCCAGCGGCTTCATCTGAGCATATAAAATCACTTTCAGTGTGTTGGCCACGAAGTGTCCCATTAGCCACTGTAACGCTGCAACTTCTATCACCAACACCTTTACTGTTATAATGCTCCTGAACAGCCCCTTCTGCAAAACTCCTATGCCCAGATTGCATCTCGTCCTGCTTGTTGGTGGAACTCCTAGGTTTATCCCTCATAATCACTTGATCATCGCTAGGACTCCTACCTGATGAACTAGGTAGAAGATATTGCTGCTCTGGTGCAATTTGAAGAGCTGCTGTCAACCAGGTAAGTTTGTCATTGGAAACTCTCAATTGTTTTTCAGCTTCAGAGAGCTTCCTTAGAGCCTGGCGCAATCTCTCTATATCTTCTTTGGACACTAAAAATCAAGAAATTAAACACTATAGCATGGTTGTCATATTCTCGGGCAAAAAATGAATACTAGCAAGAAATGCAAAATTGAGTGCGAATACACCAGAATTGTGTTCCATCCAAACAGCACACATATTAACATTCATATGGTCGAATGCCTAACTATGAATTGAGGTTACCCATTATCAGTACTAGGTCACATAATAATTCAAGGAGCAAAGAATTCTACTCACAAGTTAGCTGACAAAAAAAATTCCCCCGTAGTTTTTCTTGTGTAAAGACATGACTACCAGCCAAAATATCAGTGATTATAGTTGCAAGCTGTGACATTAGCATGATAGGATCCACCCCACTTTCTGAAAGTTCTCTTAAGCTCTTCACAGTGTTCACAGTGTCCGCAGATAATGCCATATCAAGTAAGTCCAGCAGTTTATCATCAGGCACTAAACCAACCTGCACAGAATATAAATGCCAATGATAACTAAGGACAATATTTAAGGATTATTTAGACAATCAAATACCTAAACACTGCTTAGCTCTCCAAATTTTAGTTCTCCAATACCTACATTATGAATGATAAAAATTTAAGCAAGAATACAGATTCAATAAAATAATTGCATGATTTTTGCCAACATATGTTCAAAGTATAAGGTCATTAAAACGTAGGAAATACTAAGATTAAGTCAAAGAAATAGTCACTTGCAAAAATCATCTCCATGAAAAAAGCAACTACTAAATTAGCATTGTTGTTTATCTTAGTAACAAAAGAATTAAAATTTAAAACAGAACTATTGAGTTACCAGTATTCTTTACATTAAATATAGGTCTGTTAAAATCTTAAAATTTGGAAGTCAGGAGTTCTTTGAATGATTATAACTGACAAAAAGGATGACTATTAACTTGCTATTGTACATTTTCCTCTCGTAAATTTTTCCGATTTTATAGATAAGCAAAAGATATATATCATGTATTGACATATGTTCTTGTCCAAGACAATCATATAGGTCCACATGAAATTCTACTCTCTATTGTAAATATCACAAAATGTGATGCTCTAAAACATTCAAGATGCACATGCAAACCATTACCCATATGATGCTCTGAATATCTCATATAGGGGTGTAAATGAGCCGAACCAAGCCGAACAGTGAGAGGCTCGAGT
>JBBPFQ010820645.1:0-12659 GCA_037974815.1 Kaempferia elegans
GTATCGAACGTAAAAGAAGGAAGAATTATAAAAATACATTTTGGATTTTCTTTTCTTTTCGTATATATATATATATATATAGTCATTATCGATACTTTTAAATGCTGTGCACATGCAATGCCTACAGAATTTGACAATTATTTTGTCAGAAGATGAGGTGGAGACAGTGACAGCAATGCGGCAATTACTTTGTTTTGTTTGTAAATTATTATTATTTTTAATTACTAAAATATCTAAATGCAGGCGATCTCCCATCCAAAATTTATTAGAGATTTATACAATTAAAAAAAATTAAAAAAAAATCTTTAACTATTATAAAGGTCAGATTTGAAATTTACAATTTAAAATTAATAGTGAAAATTTAAATCTATTATTTTATTTTAAAATTACTATAATATACATGAAATCAGGCAATTCATCGTACAAATAAGATTAAAAAAAATTCATTTAGAACTCTAATTATTAAAGATATTTTAATAATTTTTTACATTATTTAGATGGTATATTAATATCATAAATAAAAATTATTTATAGCTCAAACATCTTAATTCCATTGGACATAAAAAAAAAAAAAAAAAAACTGGACAGCATCGAGCTGCGTGTTGTATTCGTAAAGGAAAATGTACAGTGTTATTAAATAACTTTCGATAAAAGAATGTATTTATAAAGATGTAAATGCATGTCGGCGGATGCATTTTGACGCTTAGAATTTAGAAATGAAAAAGGCTATAGATTTTTCGTTTTTAAAATATACGTAATAAATCTACAAATGTTATAACTCATGTTTAAAAAAAAAAGATATAATATATTTTTAAAATTTATTAATTTAGTAAAAATAATATCAATGATATAGACACTTTTTATACAATCTTGTCGTATATTAACTTCATTAAAAGTCGCCCATACACGAGCTGGTCCGGTCCCAACTACTCGGCTTGAATTATTTTTCCAAAGTTTTTTTTTTAAAACGTATTTCTTGAAAAATTAATGGGATAGAATTAGGGGTAAATCTGTTTAAAATCTCTTTGTAAAATTTGAAATTTACTATTAGTCCATATGTAAAAAAAAAAAAGAATTATTTCCTCTTCCACTACAAAACTCAAAATTTGTTTCGACTCTCTAATTTGGGACACACAGTGTGGCAAAGTATATATAAAAAAAGTCTAAAAAAAGGTACAATTCATTTTATATTCAATATTATTTAAACTAAAATTAATATATTTTCTATTTGATTTAATAATATCAATAGGTTGATTAACATCATCAAAATACATACTTATTAATTATTAAGGTACATAATCAACTTTATTAAGTACAAAATATATAAAATTAAGTATATATGACACACTACTTCTGCACATATTTTCTAAAACATACTTGACAAACTATAGGTAAAAAAGTTCAAAACGAGGTATAATTTATTTTAAATTCTGCACGCTTTAAATTGAAATTTAGTATGTTTTTATTTAATTTAGTATTATCTATAATAGATCAATCTACATCATCTATTGTATGAATATGTGATTAATATATATACTTGATTAAAGTACCTAATTTATTTAATTAGGTATAAAATATGAAAAATAAAATAAATACACAATTTAATTGGGTATGACTGTACAAGATGTGTGAATTATGGAGCAAAACAACATATTTAATTAGGAGGGGAAGAACTAAACCAGATCCTCTGGTCCACAAATTTGTGGATCAGGGAATGGTCCACATCCAATTTGAGGGCGGATTGATGTCGCAATCTGACTGTAATTTTTACGGTTCATCGACGAGTTCACCCGTCCATCTTAGTTATAGTTTGGGTTCAGGCGGCCGGTCGGAGGCCGTCCTCATCGGCGATAGGCAGTCTGGCCACCCTTCCACCTCCGGTGGCCTCTGGGCGACCTCCGGCCGGCCGCTCGAACCCAAACTATAACCAAGATGGACGGGTGAACCCGTCGATAGACCGTAAAAATTATGACCGGATTACAACATCAATTCAGCCTCAAATTAAGTATGGACCATCCCCTGATCCATAAATTTGTGGACCAGAGGATCTGACGATGATAAACTTAAAATTCTGTATGGAGATTCATGGCAATTTAACGTATAATTTAGTATCCTTAAAATTATTTATTTACTAATAACCAGGCATTTAGATTGTGCCAAGTCAGACAAAATTACGTAATAATTCCTTTTTTTAGTCGAAATAATAATTTTCATATTTGTTTTTTTTTTAAATATTTACCTTCGAAATGTAAAATGTTTTTTTTAAAATCCAATAGGACTATAAAAGGGGGACGGGGGGGCGTCGAAGTCTTTTGCCTTCCTCCCCTCGTCTTCCTCCCGGGCAGCGGAGAGATCGGTTGTCTTTCTCCGTGATCCGCGTCCTCCAGCCGGAATCTGACGAAAAGGTATACTTTGGGTGAGCTGCCAACGCTAATCTTCCATTGTATCTTGCTCTTTGCGTTCACCTTATTTTTCCTGCTGATTCTTGGTTCGGATCTACGAGAGTTATCGATCTTTTCCATGGCGTGCCGTTTTATATGTCTAATGAATGGATCTTGAAGTTAATAACGAAATTATGGAGCTTTAGAGCTGCTGGTACTGCTCTTACGAAAGATCCGGCGATTTGGGTTGTGATCTCCGTGCTTCTTCAGTGGCCAGGGGTTTGTGGCTTGGTAGGGTGCTCGCAATTTTTATATGATAGTGAAATAGTATGGTACTTAGTCAAATGAACTCCAAAATTGGTCTTTTAGGGCAATGACCTTATTCGTGCACTTTTTTAGGTTGTCTTGTATTACTGGTGTTAATTTCTTAACTGGAAATGTATGTGATTGGATATTATAAAATCATACGTTTGATCTCTCTGTCGCTTGACTAGATTTGCTTGAGTTATTTGCTTTTGTTTCTGTTTCTCCCGTTTTTCAGGCTTGTCTCTGATACCATTCATAATTTCTTTTTAAATTTACGCAAACCAGTGAGTCCTTGTCACAAGCATGCTTCGTGTCATCTCAATTTTAGTAGAATATGCGAAGTGAAATTTGAGGGAGTTTAGATCTAGCTTCTCTTCTAAGAGAGGTAAGATTCATTAAAATGAGTACAGTAGCGATTGAAAGGAAGTAAATCGTCAACACTCACAATCTACCATTCATAGAAGGAGCAGATGAATATTGTCGGTGTAGAAAACTTGTTGAATTGTTGGATGAATGCTACGAACAGATATTAGCTTCTGGTTGATGGATATAGACTACGCTTTTGTTCATTAGTGGGAAAGCATATATAGTTCCAAGTCAGTTAGAGAACCTCAAGTGTTTCTATGTTTAACTTTTCATATCCTAGTAGATTTGGCTTAATTTCGATCTAATGATCTTGCATCTGAACTATAGGGAAACAGAATCGTACACCATGAAAGCACTCATCCTTGTTGGAGGATTTGGTACCCGTCTTCGGCCTCTGACACTCAGTTTTCCGAAGCCACTTGTTGATTTTGCTAACAAACCAATGATCCTTCATCAGGTATATGTTTTGGATTGATTCTTTGTCATTTCTTACTTAATGAAGATATCAACATGATGATATGGAGCCCTTTTGAGTATGACTAAGAATAAGATTTCATTTTTTGCTTCTTTAGTTATTTGTTGTCTTGTCATAGGCAAACATTTCTCCATCTTAATTTCCTTAATTGGTTTACTTGGAAAACAATGTTTGCATTTTGATTTATTCTTCTATAGATAAAGGGTTTAGCCTAGTATTTCTTGTAGATTCTGTAGCACTCTTGTGAAGTCTTGCATCATCACTATGAATCTCCCATGAGAAGTCTGTTCTCCGTTTCAGTTAACCAATTGTTTGTTAGGTATTTTTGGGACGTCGTATTAATTTTGTCACCCTTATATTTGCAACACTTGCCAGATTGAAGCTCTGAAGGATGTTGGAGTTACCGAAGTCATTTTGGCCATTAATTACCGACCAGAGGTACAAGATATGAAGTGCTTCATGCAACAATCTCTACACGCTGTTCTTTTCATACTCAATGTAAATTCTTGCCTCATCTTCGTCTTTTTTTTAGGTTATGATTAGCTTTTTGGAGGACTTTGAGGACAAGCTTGGAATCAAAATCACTTGCTCCCAAGAGACTGAACCTCTTGGAACAGCTGGTCCCCTAGCGTTAGCTAGAGACAAGCTAATAGATGGCTCTGGTGAGCCATTCTTTGTCCTCAACAGCGATGTCATAAGTGAGTACCCCTTTGCCGAACTAATTCAGTTCCACAAATCGCATGGCAGCAAGGCAACAATAATGGTGACCAAGGTACAGTACTTTGTTGCTCATCATTATACTCTATGATAATAACTTGTCCTTTTCCTACTTAATAGGTTGATGAGCCGTCCAAGTATGGTGTTGTTGTTATGGACGAAGGAAGTGGGAGGGTCGATAAATTTGTGGAGAAGCCAAGAGTATTTGTTGGAAACAAGATCAATGCTGGGATTTACTTGCTGGATCCATCAGTCTTGGACCGTGTTGAGCTGAGACCAACCTCTATCGAGAAGGAAGTTTTCCCGAAAATTGCAGCTGAGAAACAGCTCTATGCCATGGTAATGCCTGGTTTCTGGATGGACATTGGGCAGCCAAAGGACTACATCACAGGCCTGCGGTTGTATCTCGACTCGCTGCGGAAGAAAGCATCTACAAAGTTAGCTGTTGGCTCCCATATTGTAGGAAATGTCCTGATTCATGAGAATGCTGTGATAGGCGAGGGATGCCTGATCGGGCCAGATGTTGCCATTGGTCCTGGCTGCGTGATTGAGTCCGGTGTTCGGTTGTCAAGCTGCACGGTGATGCGAGGTGTTCGAATTAAGAAGCATGCATGCGTCTCCAGCAGCATCATTGGCTGGCATTCGACGGTGGGTCAATGGGCACGGATCGAAAACATGACCATCCTCGGCGAGGATGTGCATATTTCTGATGAGGTATATAGCAATGGCGGGGTTGTTCTCCCACATAAAGAAATCAAGTCGAGCATCCTGAAGCCTGAAATAGTAATGTGAGAAGTGAAACCTGCTTGTTGTTGTCCCAGCTGTTGACGTTACCTCTGCTCAGTTCTTTCAGTTTCCTGGCTACGAGTGTGGTCCTTTGCAAGTGATATGACTGTAGATATAAGTTAATGCCGAGGGCAGAAGAAACTCGGGTATTTACATATAAAGCTTGTTAGATTTGTTTATCCTGTCTCAGCGTTTTGTGCTTTATTACAAGAACCTCGACATTTTCATCATCCGTAAAATGAATTTTCTTTGAATCACTTGTCATTTCTCTCTGGATATCAGCCCTTGTCCTTGCTCCTTTCTGGATATCATTACACCGTTAGCTGAGATTCATCAAGCTAATCTTTTTTAAAGCTTAGCAAAAATAGTTAGATTGAGCATATATCTCTGCCAAGTTTGTGGTGGTAGATTCAGACGAATACTTGTGCATTAATTTAAATTTTGTAAATTTGAGTTTCGGGGCTAACGGCATTGCGTAATACTGACCACCAGGGTGTGGTGACAACGCGATAGAACATAGTAACCATTCGCAAGCATGATCCACATCTAAGCCACCAGCATTTGCAGGAATGGTAATCGTTTGTTTGCCTTCAATCCTCAATAGATAGGAAATGGCAAAGTTCCCTTCTAAAATCACAGCTTACAGAGTTACTCATTTCGGGTTATCACTTCAGTTTGTACTACAATAAGACGATGCAAGGCAGCACGTATCGTACCAGCTTCTGTACATGATTGTACCTCCAACTAAAATGACCATCTTGGAGGAAAAGCAGCCATCACTAGAAAGTAGAAAGTTTCAAGCCAAATCCTACATGCAAAGATTCAGTTGCATTATGTATCATCCCCAAATATTATAAACATATTACATCCTTGCATAATACAAAAATAAGTAATCATTGAGAACCCTTCCTTGTGAGTTCGACTAGAATTGTTCTTTTTAAGGGAATGCGAGGCATTTGAAACCTACAATTGTTCATAAGAAAATAGCCTGGGGAGGTATTAAAATACGAATATAGTGAAGAAATTTAGTAATATGGAGTCGTACTGACTATTGGGGTTACGTACTTCAGTTTTGAGCTGAAGGTGTGAGAATAAAAAATCACTTCCAGGAAAATAATCTTCACCTCGGTGATTATAGCTCGCTATAATTGCGCCACACTGCTCGAAACTCCTCACGAAATGTGTTGAGGCGTGCTTTCAGGTTGGGTGATCTGAAGCTTGCATGAAGTATCGTTGCTGCAAAACCCAATCCATTGTGAGATTACATCACTTCTTCATCTTACAATAAAGTGTATATGAACAAGTACCAAGCAGCCCAATGGTGAATGCCCAAAGTACTGAAAGGAGGTTGCAGGAGGTCAGCCAGAGGATGCAACTAGCTGCAACAAAGGTTTAGGTCATACCGCTGTCACTGAAGAGTTTTGACATCAGATACCATAAAGATGATTTTTTGAACTTACCGACTGAGGACATTAGAACAAACACCCAACGAGGCCAACCACATATATGGATTGCTCTTTTTGTTGATGATCGTCCACCAATTACTGGCCTATGAATGCACATGCCACAAAATAATTGACTCCGTAACAAATCTGTAATAATGTTCAAAGAACATAAACTAGTGCTTACGCAATAGGGGGTCTCAACTTTGCAGCTAGATGGGGAGAAAACTGTCTGACAGCCCTTGTTACTTTCTCATTAAAAGTTACGGCAAAGCTGTGAAAACCACTCTATTAGAAAGAAACAGGACATTTACTTTTAAAGTTACAAGATGGCGCAATAAAATGAAGAAGTAAGAGAGATGATATTTAGTTTTCAGTTATGATAGATTTTATTTCCACCATATAATTAAGGAACTATGTAAGAGGAAAAAAAAGAAACTCCAACAACACAGAAGAAAAACAGAAATAGAAACTCTAACAACAGTACATTCTAGGAAAACATTTTCTGAATTTTCTAAAGAAAATGACTTATATTCTTTTTAAAAAAATCATTTTCCTCAAAAAATAAATATTTTTCAATTGACCAGAAGAAAAATTTTCAGTATTAAAAAATTCTGATGGAGCCTAAGAAGTACATAGAAGATGTTTTCTAAGACAAAACTGTAGCAAAACCATGTTAAATATCATAACATATTTTTGATAGCTGAGTTTCCTATTATAAAACAATTATTCAAACCATCACATAGATTGCTCTGAACGACCTAAAACATTATTTTTACACTACTAAAAATTCAAATCAATTTCCTGATCGCTTCAAAAGAAAGGTAGTTCTCTAAGAAGGATTTATTGCATGATTAGTGAAGTAGAGGGCAAACAGTGAAATGGTAAGGTTCTTCACAGAAATTTGGATAACCAGGAGATCATTAGAAAAAACTGATTCCTGATTTATTGAGCCCTCACTACACTGGCAAGAGCACAATGTTACAAGACCCTTTGCCAATTAAATGGTAAGGTTCTGTGCAGCAATGTAACTAACCAGGATAACTTTTTTTCTTTTATAAAAAAAAATTACTATTGATTTATCAACCTGTAGACACTAAATTGGCAAGAGTAAAATCCTACAAACCCCTTTCACATATAGGTTCAATCAATTCCTAAATTTACTTCTAATATTGCTAGGTTATATCAGCATTAGTTACAGGTGTTTTCTCACTGAGTCATGTTAAGATATACATGCTACAATAAAAGAGAGCAAAACCATTAATGATTTATCTATAAGTGAAGTCAACTAAAGCTCCAGATGCAAGGTTTAGTTCTTAATTTTTATTTCCCCGTTTCACGAGAATAGAAGCTTTCGATATTAGGAACAAAACAACAAAAATGAAAAAAGAAATGTTGCCATAAGACCAACCTCTGTAACCATTATTTTGTGGCATAGTGCATGATCAAGTTACAATGAAGAGGAAACAATAGGACAAACTTTAGCCTATCAACATTAAGGAAGGCCAATGCAAATTGTCCATAAGTTACAATTAATCAAACAGAAGTTCTATTTGACAAACATCCAGAAACATGCATACTTGAATGGATTGTGACACTAAGGTCAAAACATCATTCACATTAGATCAGCAAGGTGACAAAAATATCAAGTTGTTGGTCATTTCTTTGAATTTCCTCTCATTAGAGATAGTGGTCAAACAGTTGACAATGTGGAAGGTGTTTGATGGGAAATTGGTCAGCATTTCACTGGGATAAAAAAGAAAGGAAATAGATGGATGAAGAGATCAATGTGCTTAAGGTGAAAGATGGAGAACTGGAGACAGAATTTCAGCTCCATAGGTAGATAAAAAAGCATTCATTTCAAAAATCCCAACATAAAAATAGGCCATATGCATTTTCATCTTTGTAACTCACAAGACAAAGAAACAACTAATCAATAGTATGCAAACCAAGATAGTATAGATCCGACTAAATAAAACAGGATAGAACAGTTTATCAACTGGTGCTAAGCATTATATGCTAATGATGCCCACTTTTTTAAGGGACAATTTTTTGTTCTACTGTATGAAAACATTGAGAATCAACTCCTCATAGTTCAGAAGCAACTTGACAATAGGAAGTTTACCTATCGTTTAAAAATGCGTTGCTTAAACCTGTGAGAAAGGCTGCAACAACAGCAAGAGGCTTCAGAAGAAATCCCACAACTGCAGTAAGAAGTTTAAAATAGGAGGGAATTAGGTAGGCAAACTTAATACAACGAAGGAAGTTTAAGAATACAGTAACAGACATGGCATAGCTGTTTTTCTTACCAAGAACAAAAAAGATCAGGATGAAGTAATTCGTTCTGTAGCTGCAATAAAAAATTTCAGGAGAAAATTCAGATAATATCGTTAAACACTGCGGCATATTGAAGAATCCGAAAGCGATCTTCGAACGCCATAGATTATCAGCGAGAAATTCCAACAAAAAAAAAACGCAACATGAAAAATTTACAAGCAATCCCAAAAACGTCGAACGAACCACAAACGACGAGCATTTACATCATTTATCGATCTTACTAGTAAAGATTGCACTTAAGCCGACTGCTCCATTTAGAGTAGGATCTGGGGACGGTGAATCTGGAGAAGAACTCCGAGATGGAGCGCGGGGGCGAAGACCACTCAACTTCACGCAGGGCGTCGAACAGATCCTCCGCGGTCACGCTTCCCCAATCCATACCTCCCTCTCGACCGGCCTCGCTCCCTGGATCGGAACCCTAGAAACTGCGAGCTTGACTAAATTGGGGGAGAAAGGTTTTCAGAGGAGAAATCGATCGACGGCGTGGCTGCTTCGATTGCCTAATACGGAAGTATTACGTTTGTTCGTTGCCGTGAAGTAGTGGAAAGCCGATGGGCGAGGGCCGAATCGGCCCGGTCTGCCAGCTGGCAGTTCTTGAATTGGGTGTCGTGAACCAGATGCCGAACCAGACCGGTCGATTCCGGTTGCGCTGTGCCTTTGGAACGGTCCAGTCCGTTGACGGACCCGGTTCTATAAATAGGACTCCCTCACTGCCTCGGAGTCAAAGCTTCCAAGAACGCTGTGAAGACGTAGGCAGAGCTACGGACGGCGACGGGAAGCGAGGAGGAAGGAAGGAAGCGAGCATGATGAGTTTGCGGAGGTTGGAACGAATCATCCCGGGCATTGGCCAACTGTTCGATGAATCCAATAAGCCCGACACTTCCGAGCAGGTCGGCATCTCTCCGCTCGCCCTCCTCAAGATGCTCATTCACGGTATTGCTAATCTTCCTCCCTTCTTATACGTTGCTTTTCTCTGGCGATTTTGAGCGGGGGATGAGATTAGGGTTTTCTTGGGTGACGCTGTGAAACAGCGAGATCCGGAGTACCTATGGAGGTGATCGGGCTGTTGTTGGGGTCGTTCGTGGATGATTACACAGTCCGGGTGGCCGATGTCTTCGCGGTGCCGCAGACCGGGACCGGCGTTAGCGTGGAGGCCGTCGACCCCGCATTTCAGGTCGACATGCTCAAGATGTTGAAGCGGACCGCAAGGTAATGCAATGCTCATCCTTCTCTTTCTTGATCTACATTTTGCAATTACGTTTGGAAGATTACCTATTGTATTAGATTAAGAGATTTAATCCCTTTGGATCTGTTCCGTTTGGATGATCGTGAATATCTCTTCCTATATACCATGATGACGGTATGCCTATCTTAAGTTAGAAAGTTTCGACACGTTCAAGACAATGATGATTTATGCACACACTACGCGGGAGAGGACAGTGGAATTAGTTTTGTTAAATTCTTTATTTCTTTGTTTTTCTTCCATCGGTGCTCTTGCAAGTTCTATCTTTGGATCCTTGATCGTGTGTTCATCCTACCATTTTATACTCTGGTTTCTGAGAAAGTGAAGCTGAGTCAATTAATATTTTATTTCTTTTGTACACAATGGCAAACGAATTTCTATATTGTAGAAAAATTGCTCACACACCACAGTTAAACTCATATAAGAAACTCACATAAAACATAAAACCTTAAACATATATCTTAGATATTTTCCCTCATGAGCTATGTTAGTTTACTGAACTCCCAGTTTCTGGAACAATTATAGGCCTTTAGGACAAATCATAGTGGGGGAGCTACCTGAGCATTAGGAGTAGTAGGCAGTCAATGTGGCAATTTATTTTATAAATTATACTGCTCCCACTTTTTTCCTCAAATCTCTTGGTAGGTAAACATCAACATACCCCACTTGGTTTTTGAAACACCATAAAGTTGCACTTAAAATGTGTATTCCTTAATATGTTAGTGTAAAATATAGCTCACAAATCTGTTTTATTGTCTATGCAATCTTTCCTTCCTCTTGGTTGGCAAACTTTAAATCTGCATTATTAAAGTTTTAACTATTTATGTACTTGAGGATTTTTCATCAACATCATAACCCACACTACTTTAGAACAATCAAACAGGCATGACAAGGTGATTGGATGGTATCATTCTCATCCAGGATTTGGTTGCTGGCTTTCTGGTGTTGACATAGAAACGCAGAAGGTGAGTTATTTGTATCCCAACTCCTTTCTGTACGTGGCCTATCTGTTTCTTCTGTCTCCATATGTTGCCTTTTACAGATGTAAGTGCAGTGACTTTGCATGCACTTGTTTTCAGTGCCATATCAATCTTAGCTTCACGAATTAATCTGATGAATCTACAACTTTCAATTCCTTATTAGGTAATCTGTCACATTCAAACTTTCTCTGCAGAGTTTTGAAGCCCTTAGTCCAAGGGCAATTGCTGTGGTTGTAGATCCAGTCCAGAGTGTCAAGGGTAAGGTTGTTATTGATGCTTTTCGCTTGTTTGACCCTCGACTAATAGTGATTGGCCGGGAACCTCGCCAAACAACATCAAATATTGGGCATCTCAACAGACCCTCAAATGAGGTTTAGTTCTCACGTAGCACTATTTTATACAGTGTGTATGAGCTTTCTTGTCAGGTGTAATTCGCTCTTGATGTCAATTACCAGGCACTGACGCATGGTTTAAACAAGAAATATTATTCCTTAGTTATAAACTATTGGAAGAATGAACTTGAGGTGAATATGTTGCTGAACCTGAACCTCCATAAAAAGAAATGGACTGAAGAGCTGAAACTTCGGCCATTTGATAAACATTCCGAAACTAATGAACAAATTGTTCAGGTTTGTTATTAGACCCTGTTCATCTCCTTGTATTTTCTGAAGTAGTTGCTTCAAACATATTCTTTTCCTTTTGAAATTGCCTTTTGATGATATCTGATGTCTTAAATGCAAGTGATGAGTGCTATATGATCAGGAAATGCTGGATTTAACCATGAAATATAGCGAAGCAGTTCGAGAGGAAGTTCGAGAGGAGGATGAGCATCCACCTGTAAAGCTGTTTTTTGCCAGTGTTGGAAGGGCGGATGCAAAAAAGCGATTGGAAGAGCATGTCTCAAAATCGATGGCATCAAACACACTCCAGATTTTGGGGACTATGTTGAACACTGTTGTGTTTGACCCGTGAATCTTGCATATTACCATGCTTGTTCTTAGTGGAACTTGAAATCGTTCACAAAACTACACTACCCAAGTAAAGAAATACAAACGGCATTGGTAGTTGGAATTAGTTGCTTTTACCTTTTTGGGTTTCGACCCCACCAATTTTTTTTTGGCTGACACAACTACCTGTTACATGGCTCTTGGCCTGAAATTGATTGGAAAAAAATTCGTATGAAGGGATGGTTTCTCGAAGAACTTTTTCATAGCCATTAATATGACCGGCGACTTATATTTTAAAATTTATTGAAGTTGCACAGATATTAAAGTGCTACAATTTAAATCGTTTAATTTGATATGAAATTATAGATAAAATGAAGGTATTTGGTTAAATTAATTCCATAAAGATATTTAAGTTTAATTTAAATGAATGTGTCCAATTAAATTAAATGGCACTGTCCATTTAAATCTAATTGAATTAAAGGAATATATCTGATCCTGTCTGGTCGGTGAGTAGATGGACACCGGGAAACGTCACCTCCCCCGCTCGGATGAAAAGAGGCTCTCAGATCTGCGCACACGTAGACGAGCAGAGAACGTTAGGTCACCAAACAGGGGATCCCTGTTTGGTACTCCGACGCTCAAGTTAGCCCAAATTATCGGAGATGACGGAGAGGAAAGA
>JBBPFQ010820752.1:0-12659 GCA_037974815.1 Kaempferia elegans
ATCTCTGTTTTCTAAAAAAATATATAGCATTTTCTGAAAAAATAGAGAATGTCAAAAAGTCGTTTTCTATTTTTTTTAGAAAATGCACGATTTTTAGAAAATGAAAATAGAAAACATGCAAACCAAACGCCCCCTAATATTTTATTTAGAATTTCTTTGCTGTCTTTTCTGGTCTCAACTATTGAGTAAACATTTCTTATGGCTAAGCTACCAGTTCCCTTTAAAAAAACTAGGGTTTCTGAATCATAGTCTATTTGGTAGACTTCTGATGAATGGCATTGTTAAAGACCTATAGTATTCTGTAATGCTTCATCGAGTAATTGTGTATTCTTGCATGACCACTATTTTTTTACAATACACGTTTCGTTGTTAAACCTTTAATAGCTAAATGCTAATCCTTGCTTAACAGTCATGATGCTTTAGGACCAGGGTACTCTGGAATATAATTGAAATAGGAAAAGTATTCTTCTTTTTAGGATATTATCCTTCCCATTTATTTGGTGTCACATTTAGGTAGAATATCAACTTTTGAGCAATACATTTCTCAATTTATCTAATACACCGGTTGATATTTATGAGCTACGATCCAATTCCTGAAGAGACTGAATTATGCTGAAGTCATTGGTCGAGATGTATAATCAAAATTTGGATTGTATAATCAAAATTTGGATTGTTATGTTATCCAATTTGCTTATTTTTCTTATGTATTATGCCTCATGATCGTGAAAATTTAATATACCCCTCACATTCCACTCTGTGGCAATCCTTCATACGAATCTCGTCTATCTTCTCCTTTGTGTAACCACTCTCTGCACCATTGTGCTTTGATGTGAGCTTCCTCCTTTCGCCTATGATGAACTGCAGTAGTCATTCATGTCTAGCCCACGTTGTTGTCTCATCTTCGACGTCATCCCTCCTGCCGATGTTCTTCTTTTGGCCTTTGTTATTTGTTTGAGCATTGCATGTTGTATTCGAGCCACCTACTCTCATCCACTTTGCACACTGCAAGATCCATCTGCCGATGCCTCCACTTTCTCTGATATATCTATTGATGTCTCAATTTGTGTGATTTGCCTTTGCTAATGGTCCTCCTTTGATTCATAACTTTCTTTAGTTGTCGCGTGATGTGGCAGCCATCTTGTATGCATACGATGAAAGGGCTTCATGTTGCTCTTTATCATCTACAGATGTCGCCCTTCCGTTTCTAGTTGTTGGCCAAAGGTTGGAAGTGACGGCAACATCGTGAACTTCTTTGCTTGCATAAGCTTATGTCTCATGCCTTAAGTTTGCTAGCAAGCCCTTGCATGCATGTTATTTCATGCATCTTGAGTCTGCTTGCCTTATCTTTCTATGTGCATCATGCCACAGATTTCAAGCCTCTGACCTATCTCTTTATGTGCTTCATTCCACATATCTCAGGCCAATAAGCCCTACGTCGCCATGTGTGTCATTCCACAAATATTATCTCTCCTTTCTCTGTTGCATCATTTCACGAACTCATTTGCCCTCTCTGCATGCATCATTCTACAAACATTTGAAGTTGGATACATCATCTCTTAGTGTGCGTCATTCCAAAACATATTGAATAGTCGAATGTATTTGTAACAAGCTAGTCTCCTTATCTCCATAGTATATTTGAACCAAGTTGAGGTGAAGTGTTAGAGAGAGTAAATATGTAAGGGGGTCAAGAACATGCTCAATATCTCCTATTCATCAGTAGTTGATAAAAGTAGAGCACTTTTTAGGATTTCTTGAGAAAGAAGAAGCCTATTTTTTCCCCTTAACAATGATGTTGCAACAATAGGATAAACCATGTGCCTATCTTACAACATCACGAGGTTGCATGCTTCTGTTTGTTTTTTTAGAATCTTTAAACTAATAGTGCCAATTTTAGAAAGAAGCTGAAAATGCTGTTTGGTGTTGCTGTTGGTACCAAAGTGCATCATCTTGTTAGGTTCACTTTTTTTTTTTGCTGTAGCACAGCATGATCTTTCAATTGATATAATGTGAAGGTACTGAAATTTGAGGCGCTGAAAGATAACACTTCAATGATATGATAGGCAATGCTCTTGCTGTTGATTTACTTACAGACTACAAGAGACAATGAAAGTTACGTATCAACAAGAATCAAACTCCAATACTCAAAGCATAAATAAAGAGTTAAAGCAAGTATCAATATTCATTTAAAATTAACATATAGAACTAAATCTAACTACTATAAATCCGTAGAAAATGGAAAGTGTTCTCGTTGCAGTCCCTAGCACCTAGTTAAATTATCGGCAATGCCTCACACTTGGTTAAACTCCAATAACCAACAAACCTTAAATTGAACCAGTCCATTGAATAAGTTTGATTTGGTTCGACTTTGGCTCATCCATAAAACATCTATTTGAAGTTCAACTCAAGCCCAGATTGGAAGCCGATGTTGCATCTTCCCCTATAGAAGTCTAATTAAACACCAAATTGAATCCAAACAGACTCTGATCAACCCCAACTG
Source organism: Kaempferia elegans (assembly GCA_037974815.1). Classification (NCBI taxonomy): domain Eukaryota; kingdom Viridiplantae; phylum Streptophyta; class Magnoliopsida; order Zingiberales; family Zingiberaceae; genus Kaempferia; species Kaempferia elegans. Next base: position 2,498 of record JBBPFQ010820752.1, read on the forward strand.
TTCCAGTAAGATCGTTGTCGATACAAATTTCAGTAATTTACTGATTCACTCCCCACTCCCCCAATATCAATTAATAGACAAACAAAAAATCAGAAAAGAACACCCATGCACACACTTATCTCATGCTCAAGAAAAAGAAATGCTTGAGTATTGTCTTGACAGTCAGTGTCCAAGAGATCCATTGTGTTTCCATTCCTTTACTAACTAGTATTGAACTTAACCAACCCTTCATCAATTAAATCTAAATTGTGTCCAAACCAATTTTATTATATATATATTGAGCAATGAATTCAGTGTCATGGTTAACTCTAATCCGATCTATTTTTGAGTTAATTAGTTTGATTGATTCAAACCAGATCCAACTTGAACTAACCCTGTTTGAATCAAAATCCACATTGGTTCAAAATCATAATTAATCCTAAATCACATTTAGGTCAGCTATCACTTACATACACAATGTAAAACTTAGTTATAATTTCTATCATGAAATATTTTATTTATTAATATGACAAAGCATGGGTGGTCAAAATATTCAGTCTTTTGTAACCGTTGTGTACAAAAATATAACATTGCAGAGATGAGAAGATGGATGTGCAGAGCTACAAGAAAGGATAAAATAAAAATATCAATATATAAGAGCTCCAAAAGATAATAAAATGAGAAAGGATAAAATAAAAATATCAATATATAAAGAGCTCCAAGAGATAATAAAATGAGAGTAAATACTAGATTGCAATGGTCAAGAATCACTAATTTATAGTTGGAAGAAAAGCTATACCTATTAGAGTGTAAGGTGCAAAAGATAGGGTGAGAGCAAAGAAAACATTAGTAAATGTTATAAAACATCTAAGGCATGCAGAATATTTGAGATAGAAAACTTTGTAGAGACTTCCATGATCAGAAAACCCATAGGGCTCCGATTGTGACGGCAAGTTTTCTAACGCAACAAAGCTTCCTTGACCTATCTAAGATGATAACGAAACTTTGATGACTTGTTTGAGCTGCAATGATATGTTCGAGATGACAATGGAACTTCTACAACTTTTGAGATAATGATGAAGCTTTCACAAGATGTCCCACATGACCATGAAACTTCCATGATGTTTCTGAGTTCCAGGCTTCCACATGCTGCCGAGATGTTGCTGCAAGTTTCAGCTTTCTGTGTTTCCATTCTTCTGATCTTCCTTTTCTTTCTGCTCTCCAATTTCTTCCCTGCATTTTGATGTTTTTGGTAACAAAACATCTTGTTTTGGCCAGGTGTAAAATGCCAACTTGAAACGAGATTGCAAACCTTGGTTTGCATAGAGTTCATGAAGAGATAAAATTTATGTGCCAATCTCAGATCTCAAATAGTTGTGACAAACATGACTTTACCATGATCATGATTAAGAACGAAGCATAATTGATCATTATTGTGGTTTTGTAGATCTTATGTTATCTGATACACCAAACACACTTTATTATTCTCCTTTTTTTAAATTCTTTGCTGATTTGGATCCAATTATCCTATCAATATGACTAATACGATTAGGCTTTTTGATTATTCTATCGTTACTATTTTTTCACAACCTAGTTTAAGATCTATTGCGTTTTTTGCTTGAGGTATGGAGTTTAAAGAAGAATAATATACCAAGTGTTATTTTTAGATTAACTGACATTTCTTTTGATATTAGTATTTGAAGGAGCAACGACTCCCTCCCCAGACATTCATCCCTTTGCAGTCAATCCGTGTGAAGCCAATAACAGAGAAATTGCGTAATCTAGGCGGAACTGCACAGTTGGTCTTTGATGTGATACAATATCCTATTTGTTGAAAAACTATAAATTGAATTTATCTTTTCCAATTCAATAGCAAAAATGTATAGTTGTACTTTTGTGACGATAGATCGATATCTTTTGTTTACCTGTGACATTTTATTATCATTTATTGATTCCCTCATGATGAAACAATATGTTTACATATATTGTTAGAGCAACAAAAAAATTGATATTTTTAGTGAATCCCCACCTGTTGTTTTTTTTTCCAATCTGTTTTGTAGTTTTACACATCCTATTAATAAGTTTCATATTAAATATGCAGTTTTATTTAGTTTTGTCAAGGATGTGCAATAGGCTGGTGTTGCCTTCCTCCTTTTTCTTTCTTTTTTATCGTATGCTAAGAAATTAAGCACATGTCATCATTCAATTGTTTCTGAATTTTCTTTCTCTTTTACTTTTTGATTGGGTAAACTATTTTTTTAAAAAAATTAATAGTAAACTAATACATGATTTCTTCTCGATACTAAGGCTTTTCCATTACTGTTTTGTAATCTTTATTGTTGCTGAAAAAGCAGCTCATGATATCTTTTTTTTTGCACAAAACAAATTAATAAGTTAATACATTATTTCTTCTTAATGTTAGGGCTTTGCCATTACTGTTTTATAATCTATTATCGGTGCAGAAAAAAGCAGTCCATTTTGTCTTATTTTTGGACAAAATAAATTAATAAATTGCACCAGATATTCCTGCTTTTTCTCCTATTCATTTTCTTAGTGTGCATATAGATGTGGTATACTGAGTCTCAGAAATGTCCATTTAAATCTATTTGCTACTGGTCAATTCGAACTTGAACAAGTCATCTGTTCCTTTAACATTTTCACATTTGATCGATCCTTGGAGAAAGCCATCTTGTATGCTGTTGGGAACACTCTTGTATGTGATAAGCTTGATGAAGCTAAAGTTTTAAGCTGGACAGGGGAGAGGTATAAGGGTAAGTGCTTCACTTATCTGATTATATGATTCTTATTCACTGTGCTGTATAATTATGTTGTATCCTACTCTTAATTTCTTCCTCTAGTTGTCACCACTGATGGAATTCTCCTCACAAAATCTGGTACAATGACTGGTGGGTTAAGTGGTGGAATGGAAGCCAAGTCAAATAAGTGGGATGATAGCACAATCGAAGGTTAATCAGTTCATTGCCTGTTTGTCTTTTTGTTCAAGAATAATCTTATTTTTTTTCACCTGGATATTATTTATTTCATGCAGCTCTTAAAAAACGGAAGGATCAGCTGGAATCAGAAATGGAGAGTCTTGGGTCCTTAAGAACATTACAAATAAAAGAATCTGAAACATCTGAAAAGATCACAGGGCTTGAAAAGAAAATTCATTATGCCAAAATTGAGGAGGTAAACATGGTTTTAGTTAACTTTTGAGGCCATTTTCATTTTCATTTTTTGTTGCCATAGTTGATTGATTTGGATAAGATTAACGAGAACTCTTTTTGTTTTTGGCATGGTTTGAAATCTCATACCGTTCTAGGTGAAACGGTTGAGACATATCATTCCGGTAAATCACTGAAACTAGATACCACTCAACACCAATGTTTAAAATCCCGAGTTGTGTCATAGTTTCGATCATTAACTAAAAAGATAATATATCGTGCCAACACTCCAATGCATGGTATCGGAATCTGGCCTTGGCATTTTAGTTGAATGACACCAAATATTTTGGCTGAAGAATTTTCTGTTAAGTTTTTTTGTTTTGTCAGGTAATATCTGTATTTCATGTTCAATGCTCATTTGTTTGACTTTTTATGTATTCTGTTCTTTCCTGGATGTTTATAATCTTCTCATGTTAAAGATCACATGCAGGGAAATATTCATGAAAAGCTTTCAAAACTGACAGATGAAAAGCACAATATCAGAGAGGAGATTGATCGACTAAAACCTGAGCTTCAGAAGGTGATTCTATTTCCATTGTCCCCTTGCCCATATTAGCGAGCCGCTTATGTGTTTGCTGCTGATCTATCTTGTTTATGCAGTTGAAAAGTGCTATTGCTAGAAGATCTGAAGAGATCCAAAAGCTTGAGAAAAGGATCAATACAATTGTTGATCGAATTTACAAGGATTTCAGTGAATCTGTTGGAGTGAAGAACATTCGCGAGTATGAAGAGGAACAGCTTAAAGCTTCTCAAGAAATGTATGAGAGAAAGCTTAGCTTAAGCAATCAAATGTCAAAGTTGAAGTACCAGTAAGCATTCAACTCTACACCTTTTTTTTTCAACATAGCGATCCAAAATTTCAAAGTTAATGTACTGGTAAGCTTTCAACTCTATCTTTTCTACTAGCTGGATTTTATTTGTGTTTTTTTTTGGTCTGATTGGCCATCAAAATCATGTTATTCGATTGTAACATTTTTATGTTTTATCATGCCTATTACCTGTTGTTCATCAATGATCATTTAAGGCTGTACATTTAGTCACTGTATCATAGGCCAAGCTTAACCAGCAACTTGAATTGATCTGCTACTCTTGTGGGCTAGAACAAAAGTGTGTTCGTCACCTGATTAAGGTTTTTTCTCTAATTGACCATCAAAATCATCTCTTTTTTTAGTTTTGAAATTCATTAGTTCTTTGCTGCCTTATTACCAATTTTCGTTGATCATCACTAAATGCAGTGTTTTGATATGGAGTAGTTGCCCTAATTGACTTAAATATCTTTTATTCTCTTCTAGGCTAAAAAAAAAAGGGCAGTTATTTATTTATTTATTTTTTTGACAATTTTTTTTTGACCGATTGGCCATCAAAATCATGTTTTCAGTTTTAACATCCGTCTGTTCTTTGTTATATTGCATTGTCACCAATGGTCACTGAACATGGTGCATTTGGGTAGTAAGTCTTAAGCTGAAGTTATGTCAAGTGACTCAAATTGCTTTGCTTCTCTTGTAGACTAGAGTATGAACAAAAGCGGGATATGAAGGCCCCAATTGCAAAGTTGGAATCCTCAATTGATTCTTTAAAGGAAGAGTTGAAAGATGTAAAACATAAAGAATCTAATGCGGAGAAAGCAGCAGCAGAAATTACAGACCAGATGAAAATAATAGAACAAAAAGCTGATGGTAGTCTTACAAGTTTTATTTCTCTATGCAAATGAATGTCCAAGTATTTTAGCTTCTATGTCATCTCAGCCAGTGTGGTAATTACTTTGGTTGCTCGTTTGCTCTAAGTTTCTTGTCAGGATTACTATATTTAGGAACCAGCAAATCACCCCCTGTTGGTTACTCTTATTCCTATCCAAATAAAACGAAATGCACACATTAAGTTGGATTTGTCTGACCTCATCATGAAGGTCTGCATCACAGAATAAATCTCTTCTGAAGGATTGGAAGGGCTTCCTAATTTGTCTCTCTGGTTCCGAAGCTTGTCATTCTATCTAATCTTGAGAGTGGCTCCTACAACTTGAAGGGTATATTCAGTTTATTATGCAGAATATTCCACGTGGTATCTTTAAAATAAGAAAGCCAGTCTGAAAAACCTCACTGTATGATTTTGCATTGCCTTAAAACATGTCATGCCATAAGATAATTGTTTCAACTTATATATATATATATATTTTTTTTTCAAACAAATAGTGTGACAAAAATATTCATCCATGAGGTCTATGAATAGGATATCCATCAAGCAGAGCCTTTGTCCTATATGATAGGGTGAAAGCCATTAATACTAGCTGGAAATAATTATAATGCAAACTCAGGCATGCCCTTTAGTTGTGAAATTGAATACGTTTTCATTTGTTGGATCTTTTTGTTTCTGATAATTTTTTTTTTATGGATACTGAGTGATTATCTTCGGAAGGAAAATGTATCTGCATCAGCTTTCAGAACTTGAATTTTTCAGATCAAGATTAATGCATTTTGCAGTTACATTTGAATCCAACATCAATTTACAAATGCCCAAACAAAATGTTCATTGTACCGTGTGAGATGTAGTACCAAAGGCATTGAGGAGGAGAAGAGGGGAAGGAAAGGAGAAGGAAGGATATTACCTTCTCCATTTCAGGATGCAATGATGAAGTTGAGAGACAACAAACAATATTTTGGGATGATGTGACGAAACTGAGAGAAGACAAACAACAATAGGAAGATTCTGAACAAAAATGAGAAGTTATTTTGCCAAACCCTTGCTTGACCTTACATGACCTCACCAATGCTTGCATGATCCTCCTGATGCCATGAAAGTGAGAATGCGACCTTGTCAATGTTGCAGAAATTCATGCAAGGCATTCGCCCGTCTCCATAATGTTCACCCGCTGTAGTATGGTAATATCGTGAATGTTACGTCGGTGTTGGGCAGAATAGTAAATTTCATCTAAGTTGACCGACTCAGTGTGACATTTTAAACCATGCTTTATTCTAACCAGTGCTCGAGAGTAGATTTCTAAATGCAATGTTGGCGTATGCTTAAGATTTTGATAATTTCTTGTTTTCTTCTCAATTTAGGATGACAACACATTATTGATTCTCTTTTCTTGTAGAGTGGAAGGTCAAGTCAGATGCGTGTGAAGATGCTATCGATGAACTAAAAAAAAAGAGTGACAGTGTCAAAGGAACTATTGGGAAGCTGGAGCGTGTTATAAATTCTAAGGTTGGATGATGTTTCTTTTCCACTTTGTCTTTCAATTTCCTTTAAAGATATTGCTCTTGAAATGTTATGGTAAAAAAAAAAATCATTCATCCTTGACATCATGACAGTAAATTAAACTTGTCTATTGATGTCATACTAAGAAGGCTTTCTTTTGCAACAGGAGGCACGACTTGAACAGCTTAGATCTAGTAAGCAAGAGGTGCTTGATAAGTGCGATCTTGAGCAGTTGAAACTCCCCATGGCCAATGATGGAATGGAAATTGAATCTTCTAGCACACAACCTGTCTTCGACTATACTCAGCTGAGAAGAACATATTTGCAGGAGATGAGAGCTTCTGAGAGAGATAAACTTGAGTTAGATTTCAAGCAAAGGATGGACAATTTGATGGTTGAAATTGAACGAACCACTCCTAACTTAAAAGCACTTGATCAGTATGAAGCACTACAAGGGAAAGAAAAGGAAGTAATTGATAAATTTGAAGCAGCTAGGAAAGAAGAGAAGGAAATATCTGATCGATATAACTCTGTTAGACAAAAAAGGTACACATTTTGTATGCAGAAAATGAATGTCATTGTAATTTGAGTTCTTTAGCAAGTATTATAACTGTCTTATGCAGCATATTGTTGAACGGCTCTAGTTATGTGGCCTGATATGTCTGCTCTATGTGAGGCAAATTTAGAAAATTAGTTTGTGTATAGGGCGTTTGTGATTGAACTTCTAGTTACAATTTTTTTTTTTTTCATTTAATATCCAATGCAAGTATTGTCTAGTGGAGCTTTAATTCTGATGTGCAGATCCATTATAAATGTTTATGTGGGGAAATTATTCTAGGCTTTTACCCCCTTAGGCTATGCTTTATAGTTATTCCTATATTTCCTTATTACAATTTTAAAATCATACCCATATACATGCATAATAATGTAAAATAAATTTCCAACACTTTTCTCTCAAATTGGATAAAAAAATACAAGAAAACTCCAACTCTAGGTTTGATAATTGGAGCTAAAAAAAGACTAATGATCCCCGCAAATTGCACTTCTAGAACTATCTCTTTGTGCCTTTCTAATCTCTAGGTTGGAGATAAGTACTTTGCTTGCAGTTTAATTATTTACAGGTTTTAGTTTTTCTTCCCCTCTAATCAATCGTATTTTACCAACCTGTTGTACATTTCCCCATTTTTGAACTTTTCAGGTATGAACATTTCATGGAGGCCTTTGATCATATATCTAAAAGTATAGATAAAATTTACAAGCAATTGACGAAGAGTCAAACACATCCTCTTGGGGGGACAGCTTATTTGAATCTAGAAAATGAAGATGAACCTTTCTTACATGGAATCAAATATACAGCCATGCCCCCTACCAAACGGTTCAGAGATATGGAGCAGTTATCAGGCGGTGAGAAAACAGTTGCAGCCCTTGCCTTGCTTTTTGCAATTCACAGGTATTTCTCATTCAGCAATGTTCTGGTTTTCTGAGCAGCAAATTTTTGTGTTCTTGAGATGATGACTTGATTTCACTGGCGCCTGAGTATGCTGGTTGTTGCTTAGTACCAACTTATCTCATTACTCAAACTTTTAGCCAATACAGGAAATTGCATGGTTCTATATGAAAACTACTCGATTTCTTTTTAATGCCATTTGAATTATTGATTCTAAAACATAATTATTTTTGAGGTATTGTGATTATTTTCTGTTCTGATGGATAACTTAGTCTAGCTGTATCTTCTTAGATTATCTTGCTCCAGAACTTTCAATATTCTTGTCTAAGAGATTTTATAAATTTATGCAACTCGATATGGACCTTTTAAACTAATCATTCTTTAATTTTAAATTAAATGTCTTCAGTATACCAACTGCAAAGCTAGTGGTCAAAACATTCTATTTAAGTCCTGGTAATGCAGAATCACTGCAATGCGAAATTCATTCTTCTCTTTTTCTTACTGATTCAGTTACAGGCCATCTCCATTCTTTATACTTGATGAAGTTGATGCAGCTTTAGATAACCTAAATGTTGCCAAGGTTGCTGGGTTCATTAGGTCCAAATCATGTGATGGTGCTCGGAGCAGCCAAGAAAGTGATGGAGGATGTGGTTTCCAGAGTATCGTGATCTCACTCAAGGACAGTTTCTATGACAAAGCTGAGGCATTGGTTGGAGTTTATAGAGACTCTGATAAAAGGTGAGTCTACATTGTAGGGTTTAGTAATTTAAATATATATCAGCAAGCACATCTAACTCAGTTTTTTTTTGAATTAAATTGCCATTTGCAGCTGTTCAAGAACTTTAACATTTGACCTAACCAAGTACAGGGAGTAATGAAGCTTCGTTAGGAGAGCTTCATCGGGGCTCCTACATGCCTATTTCATATTTGTTTAAGATCAGTGACCCTGATCCAACACAAATTGTTAGTTTCTGATGAATATATTGTAAAAATGTAGTATGTCCTTGCGTTGTTTGTTTTGTTGTCCATTCGTCTATGACTACTTGTCATCTTATCTAACCATTTTGGAAGAGTTTCTTCAACACTAGCAGTATAGGATGGTTTAGCTTTGTTTGCTACAGAGATTTTTTGTTCATAAGAGGTATGTAAATGTTGATTTGGGATTTCTGATTTCATTACTAAAGTACATGAAAATGTTGCTAATAACTTTTTCAATTTTGTTTGGTTTTATGTAAATTCAATTGGGTTTTCAGTATTAAGTTTACTATAATAGTTCTAGCTACAAATTTGCCTTTATACGAATAAGGTATTTAATATTGGATACCACTAATTTTTTTTAAAATAATTATCTTTATTTGATTACATTGTCGTCTACAACCTTGTGAGGGAATAACTATTTATTTGAAAGTAGAGCGCACATGTATATATTAATTTAAAATTTTATATTAGTTAATTTATATCTGTAATAAAAATAACAACCCAAATGAAAACTTTACCTCCTGGATGTTATTGATAATTTGGCAACAATATGATGTTGCATTCCATAAATTAGTTAAATATGCTTTTATTTCTTATCCATTTTCAAAATAAACTGTGTTTGTCATAAAATAAAGTCATTAACATCGATACTTTCCTCTGCCCCCACACAAAATTTATAGAGTATATATGATGTATTTCTGGTCCCTACGAGGTATTTAGTTAGTTTGAATGTGAAGATTTATTATAATAGGGTAAGAGATAAATTTAGCTCGAGGTAGACTGAGGAGATTAATCACATATGTATTTCTTGATGTGACATGAGATTATAGCTCCAAATTTTTAAAATACAATTGCACTTGTATCTTTTTGGTTTGAGCAGTGAATAATTGGGAAAAAAGTGAAAATAAATGAATTTGGAGATTTCTTTAAAGAACAATGGGTCCTTCCAACGTGTCAATTCTATGTATCAATATTAAATAAATAAAAACTTCACAATTCGAATCTAAATAGGATGACTATTCTAAAGATCTATTTTGGAGTACACGTAAGTTGTTTTTTTTTTTTTTTTTCAAATTTTTCTATAGATAAATTAAAAAGGAAGATTGTTGTTTTTCTGATTAATATTCAAAAGGAAGATAGTTTATTTCCAGGATTACTTAGGTAAAATTTAGACGTATGGATTATATATATAAAGGTTTCTTATGCTGGGTGACGCGCGTGTGCGATGTCCATGGGCGGCTATCTCAAGGAAGACATCTTCCATTCACGGAAGACGCTTTCAGTCGTGCGAGGGTTGCCCATGGACGTCATGCATGCGCGTCACCCAACATAAAAACCT
>JBBPFQ010821064.1:0-12655 GCA_037974815.1 Kaempferia elegans
TAAGATTGATAGAAGTGAGGAATGAGAATGAAGGGATTTTCATTCCCTCCGTTTTGCTAAGTAATGACTCATTCCCCTATTTAGGAGATTGATTCCGTGGGGCCCACCACTAATTCCCCAAACCAAACACTAACTTTTCATTCTTTTCCCATTCCTCATTCTCATACCATCCAACCAAGCACCTCCTTAATTATTGTGGAAGCGAAGTTTTAGATTTGTAGTTTAGCCAGTTTGAAAATTTAAAACTGTTCTTTTATCTCGAAATTGATGCATTATAATAGAGATATTTTAATAAAAATTTATAATATTGATATGACATATTAAAATTATAAAAAAACTCATTTAAAACGACAGGATATGCCCTTTAACCCTCGTAAGTTTTTGTTATTATTGATTAATTTTGTAGTAATTGTATTAATGGTGATATGAATATCAATGCAAAATGCTCTTCATTCAATGGCGTGCATAAATGGCAACAACCAGTGTCAGCAGAACGCACTGAAGGACACACAAAATGGAAACATTACGACTAGACTTTCAATATTAATAAAATATTATATACATTTTTTTTTACTGTTTTGTTGCGTAAATTAATTGTGTATTATTAAAAGGTTTAAAGAATATTTCGGAGATTTTGGAGTTTATACAAAAAAAAAATATATTAATAAGGAAGAAAAGTTGAAAATGGAACTTTAATTTTCATGATCCATGGCATTATTGGAGTGGAGTCGTATTATTGGAATACTCGATACGTTTTTTCTTGAAAATGTTGGCATTTGTGGTGTCACGGAATTAATTTCCCCAATAAAAACGTCCTTCCACCCTCGTTTTGTCTTCCCTTTTGTCGTTCGTTCGTTCGTTCGTTTGTTCGGTCGTTCGTTTTACTCTGGCGACGATTCTTATCGTGTTCCAGCGGGCGAGTCGTCGAAATTGGGGATCCGGCGAACGCGATCTTCCTGATCTCGTCGGTTGCGGGCGGCGGCCGGCTGATCTATGAGCGACGTCTTACGGACCGGAGCAGGTCGGAGATCGGGAGCTGACTTCCGGCGAGCGGCGGTGGGTAGATGCCCCTCCACGTCGATCTAGGGTTCTCGGGGGCCGCGCTGCTTCTGGTGCTTTTCTTCGGCCCCGTGGTCGCCCTCGTGGTGCGCCGGAGATGGCGCCTGGTGACGGCGAGGCAGGAGGAGGTCCGGCGGTTGGCGTATCTTGCGGCCCAAGAAGCCGCGATGGCGGAGAGGGATGCGATGGAGGCTTACTCGGCCACATCATCTGTAGGCGCATACTCATATTCTACATACGGGACTAAGGAGTCGGTGTCGGTGGCTCTGCCGGAATGTGCCGTGTGCTCTATTCCTGCCAGCGCGAGGTGTGCCCAATGCAAGGCTGTCAGATATTGGTATGAACTTCTTCTTCTTCCTTGTTCAATGTTCTTCTTTTTTTACTTTTCATTCAATTTAAGGGTTTTCCTTGCTAATTGAACTCCTTGGTCAAAAATTGGTTGCGTTAATTTTATAATTTCACTTTTGATTTCAAATGATGGCTTGTAAAAACTCGAACCTCGATTATATGCCTGAAGAAATTTATAGTCATAGTTTTGTTTTATTCGTTGTTCGCTATGTTGAGTCAGTTTATACTTATCTGTGGGTTTTGGAATATTTGCTACCTATTCAAAAGATGCTTACTTGGAGTTCAAGAAAAATCTGGTGCTACCTATAGTGACTGTAGAGGTCTCATGTCATTGTTTGTTCCCATCTGTATTATGAAATTACTTCCTGCCCTCCTTATGCCTTTGGAAAATGAATCAAGTTTAGGCTTCTCGTTTTCACACATGATGTTTATAGGATAGCTCTTTGAACTATCATTGTCTATTAATTTTAATCATAAAAATGATAGACTTTACATATTACATCACCATCTCCCATGATAACCTTCTTGGTCTTTCTATGTAAAGAATATCAGCCATCTTTATTTTTTTCTATTTTTTTCCAAGATAATTTAAGCTGCACGGTGAGTTGATTTATTTATTTATTGGTTTCCATCTAAAGATAATCTTTTCTTTTATTAGAAAAAGAAACCACTAAATACATAATAATGTCGTTGATGGATTAAATGCAGACATTTTAAAAACATTTTGACACTTGATAATGTGATGGAGAAGAATATAACTTTTAATTGCTCAATGTAATTTGTATTGATATTTAGCAATTTTGCACCACTGTCATTCTTCCATGTTTATTGGTGGCTGAAAAGTTGAAGTGTTGCTTCATATGAAATTGATGTTCAAAATCATAAGGTTTGCATTTGTTCCCTCTTCCAATTAGTTAAAGAAAAATTTGCTCTTTGATAAAGTAGAGTAATGCGAACTCATGTGGTTGATATATTTTCCAATGTTCATTTCAGCTCCGGCAGGTGCCAAATTATTCATTGGAGGCAGGGCCACAAGGATGAATGCCAACCTCCACCTGTTAATGATTACGATGAAGACAAATTGAGTTCTTCTAGTCTCAAGGGAGTGCATTCCAAACAGTCTGGCTTATCAGAGAATAGGCTAGATCACAAAGAGGATCTAACTTCAAAGGTTGAGACATTTTTTGAGAGGCCTTCTGCATCTAAATCCACTTCTACTGATGATGAAATTGATGGAGACAAACATCAGGATAGCAGTTCTAAGGACATTTCTGCAAATAAAATATTTTCTGGTTCATCTTCTCCAACAATACCTGCTCAATCAACATTTCCTCAGACCATTAGTTCTCCTGATGATGCTTATGCCAACAAGTTAATTTCAAATAATGTTGGGTTTGAAGAATCTCCATCTTTTGGTATTTATACTGGCGGTCTCAGAACTGCAGTTGATACCAGCAATGCAAGTGCTACAATGTCTTCAACTCCTGAGTTGGCTACATCAAATCCTTTGGCTAATTTCACCACATACTCCAGTCATTCAAGGGTGGAGACATCCACATGGAAAACAGAGGCAGATGAACAGAAGCCTAGTAATACATCTGGCTTAAAAAACATTTTATCTCATGATCAAATTAGCACTGAGCAGTCTGAGAGGGTTGGTAATGGGATTAAATCAAGTACATCCTCAACACCTGAAGGCTCTTCTCCAAGAGCTGCATCATTAGAAGCCAGATCTCACTCAGAAAAAAATGAGACACAAATTTCAAAAAAGGAAACATCAAGATTCTTAGCTTCAGCTTCGGATCACTATTCTACTAGCGGAGGTGCTAAGTCTGTTCCATTCTATGAAAGGTCAAATGGTAATGCTCATAGAGCATCTATTGGTTCACAAAATATTCCTTATGTAGCCAATGGTCTTTCGCCATCTCTTAAACAAGTTGTTACTAAAGTTTCGAGACATTACTCTTCAGAATTTGTAAGTGGTTCTTTTAATTTGAAGGCATTGCTTAGCTGCTTATGAATCACACACAGTTAAGCTGATTAATTTTTGTTTGAATTTTGTAGATGCTCTTTCCATATGATCTTTTCATCAAACTCTACAACTCTGACAAGATCGATTTGCGCCCTTGTGGTCTTATTAATTGTGGAAACAGGTATAGAACTTTCTCTTGCTCTTGTTTGCCGTAGTTTTTTAGAAAATTTGTAAGTGTGTCTTGTAAGTTTTCATAGGTTATTTAATACAATCAGGAAGGTCCTCTGAGCTTTCTTGTTGACCATCTATCATCTATGTCAATTGGCTGGCAACTTGTTGGACAAGACTACTATATGCCAGGATCAAGTTACTTGAATTGGAAATTATTTATCAATTATACTGGTTGCCACCTAGATAATGTTTTAATGTCAATTTCTTGAAAAAAAACAGATTAAAAAATGTTACTAGTGTTGTCAGACAATTTATAATATCTGGCCCTGGTTCTTTAGGCTACCGTGAGCTAGTATTTCTGTACCATTGATTGTTTCTCTGAAGCCTAGTAGAGATCCTGCATGTTGATGACGTATTTAATAGTTTGTCTTATCTGACAAGGTCCAGAGGTGCCTTAGATGGATTCAGTTTATTAGGACTGTGATTCATTCCTAAATATAGTTGAAGATTTTACTAAAACAATTGAAAGAGGCATGGAAGATTCATGCACTCAAACCTAAATAATTAGAGTTATAAGTTGTATTTATTGTAATCAACTATAAATAATTTATTGCCTTATCCTTCAAGGAAGACCTGTACAAGCTCTAGTCATGTTTCAATCTATTAGGATTATTGTTTCAGTTAGGAAAGTAGAATATTTACTTAAGAAATAAATAAAGTTTTAGAAGATTGATCCATCCAACCCCAGATTGTTCATTTGTTGCTTATGTTTCGTACCTTGTAGGTTTCTGAATTGAAATGTATATAGATATTTGTCAGTGCATTGATCGCTTTGGATATAGCTTGTTTACTAGACATTTTAGGACTACTATGGGTGATATCATAGTATGAGAAATCCAACTGTAATTTTTTGTTGGAATATGCTTGTAAGCTATACTGTGCATGTTTTCTCAATGAACTAACTTCCATCACGATTTTTTTGTTGTTGATTGCAGCTGTTATGCAAATGCTGTCCTCCAGTGTTTGGCATTTACTCGGCCTTTGACTGCATATTTTCTTGACGGTCTTCATTCTAGAATATGTATGCTCATGCACCACTTCTATTTTTTTCTCTTTTACTCACTAAAACAAGCTCTTAAATATATTTTGTACCATAACTCTAGGTCCAAAAAAAGAGTGGTGCTTTACATGTGAGCTTGAAAGCCTTGTGAGGAATGCAAAGGAAGGGAAATCTCCTTTATCTCCCATTGGAATTCTCTCTCATTTGCACAACCTTGGAAGTAATTTTGGCCATGGACAACAGGAAGATGCCCACGAATTTTTGAGGTGAGTTTGAACAGTATTATGATCTATAAAAGTCACTAAATGCTAATTTTCATTTTACCTTCAGCTAGTCAGGAGGCCAATAAGATGAATGTTGGTATTAACTTTATGAGCATAAATGGTTTAGGTATGTGTATAGAATATTCCATCTTGCATTGCAATTTTACTAGTTTTTATTGGATCAATAATGGTCAGCTCAAGGAGAGTGGGGCATAGAGAGTGAGCTCATATCGATCATTCCTTGTACAAATATCAAAAATAATCAAACGTTAGAAGCATGAGTACTTGTGTGCAATGGTTCATGTCAAATATAAACCCAGTTGAATAAGGAAAATAAATAATACACACTAATACTAGAATATAATGTGGTACATTTCCTTGTTCTTTCTCCAATACTTATGACGCAATGGGTAAGTCACACCCTAAGAATTCTGCTGATTCATCTATTAACATGAGACAATAGCGTAAGCCTCAATAAATCAAGGCTTATAACCTCTAAGGATAAACCTGGACATAACAATGAGATTTTTTTTTGCAAGCTCTCCCCAAGCTTGACCTCGTGGGTTTTCTCTCAACAATAATGTTTTACTCCTCTCCCAAAAGATGAAAATGAAAGATAGGAGGAGGTAAATTACCAAGAGCTTGGGATGTTAAATCCTTCAACCTTGGTACAAGTTCTTGGATCCTTTTGGATTAGAACCCAACGGGTTTTGAGAGCTTTTTGTGAGTCCTAACCCAAAAGCTCTCCATGAGCTTACATAATAGTAAATCTTTTGTGAAAATTGAATTTTGTGTTGAATTAGAATTTTGATGGCAGCAGTGACTGTAGCAATTAACTTTTCTTTTTTCTAAATGTTAGTGAGCATTCTTTGTATATATACTTTGTCAGGTATGCTATTGAGGCCATGCAGTCTATTTGCTTAAAGGAAGCTCTAGCAAAACCAGATGGATTATTGGAGGAGACAACACTCATACAGCAAACTTTTGGGGGCTATTTGCGGTCAAAAGTAATTTAGCTCATTAATTTCCTTGTTTTGATAATTAGCGCTTACATTTGGAATTATAATCTTACTGTCATAGCTTGCTAGCTAGTTAGTGATTGATTAATGGCGGTTGATAAACATATGCAGATAAGGTGCAGTAAATGCAAGAGCAAGTCTGAGCGATGTGAAAGGATGATGGATCTTACTGTCGAGATAGATGGTGATATTGTCACCCTTGATGATGCACTTCTACGTTTTACATCCCAAGAACTTTTGGATGGGGAGAACAAGTATAAGTGTGAAAGGTTGGTTATTTCATTCTTTAGAAGTGATTAAATCAGACGTGCATCACTCTGTCACCAATTCTTTAGTTATTTGTAGGATTAGTTTTTCCAGCATTAACCACACAAAATCTGCATTTTTTAAAAAAAATTAAAGAAGAATCAATTAATCACTTGTTACCTTAAGTTCCTATTTTTCTAGAAAATCTCCCGTACTGAAACTGTTTCTCTTAAAAACTGTCTTTCTTAACTTGATGTTCTTACTTTGAATTTTTTTTTTTTTTGACAGATGCAAGTCCTATGAGCGAGCAAGAAAGAGATTGACTATATTGGAGGCTCCTAATGTCCTGACTATTGTATTGAAAAGATTTCAGGTCATTAATCATGAACTGATATTTCTGTTTGCCATTTTATGAGTTACGTTTGCTCAGATTTAGGTCAATTTGGTTGTGTTTCAGTGAATAAATTCAGTTTACTGACTGTGATTTTATGTGCAGTCTGGTAAATTTGGCAAGATCAACAAAGCTGTCAGGTTTTCTGAGTACCTTGATTTAGCCCGTTACATGAGTGGTGACGACAAGTCCCCTGTTTATCGACTTTATGCTGTAATCGTTCACATTGATACGATGAATGCTTCCTTTTCTGGTCATTACGTATGCTATGTGAAGGATAGACAGGGCAAGTGGTACAAGATTGATGATAGCAAGGTACGCTATTAGTTAACTTCTAGTCCCATTGAATTGCTTTTTGACGAACTTATCATGGCAAGCTTGATAGAGGGCATCGACTTTTTGCTAAACTTATCTGAATTTCTAATCAACTTTTTTCAATTTGATCTGCAACTGTAAGGAACCTGTTTAGTATTCTTAACTAGTAAGGCAAAATGAAGATGAACGAGCTTGTTAAATAGTTTTTTGAGTGTAAATTCTTGAATGAAAAGCTCTCTTCAGCATTTGTTTCGAAACCTGTATCATGTGTCACTTCCTCATAAACAGATAATACATGCTTGACTCTTTGTTTCATTTGATCTTAATGACAGTGTTCAATGCAAACACTTGCATCTAAAAATAAATTGCCAATTATTTTTGAATAGGTACAACCTGTGGAACTTGAGGTGGTCTTGTCGAAAGGTGCATACATGCTTCTTTATGCTAGGTGAGTCAAATGTACTGGATTCACAATCTTGTATAATTTATTTTTTTGCTTTTAATTCTTACCCTATTTGCCTCTCAAATCAGGTGCTTGCCTCGTGGTCCAAGTTCAGTAAGGAGAGCGATGGCTAAACTTGTACACGGTAGGAAGAACATGAAGGACGGTAAAGGAAACCCTGGAGATTTGTCAGTTGCTCACCATGGAGAACACTTCTATCCATATCTGTCAAATCTCCGGCCTCACCTGAACGATTCTGCGAGCGACAGTTCTTCTCTCTTTGATGAAGGCTCCACTTGTAGCACAGAGAGCACTAGGGACTCAACTAGTACGGAGGAGTCATGGGAACACACGTCTGGAGAATCCGATTCTTTCAGCTCGAATAGCCCTATGAGAATCTCTGAGGATTATGATGGACTCACTCATTCGCCTCTGGGCTCTCGGCATTCCTTGAAAGCAAATCGCCCTACAGCATCAACGGCGAACTTGGGATCGAATGCTACTTCCTCAGGCAGGGAAACTGAGCAGGCTGGCATGGAGAGTTCTCTTTTGTATCCCGACAATAGTCAACTTAGCAGGAATTCAGTTGAACATTGTAGTAGTAGAGAGACTGATCGATTTAGGCAAAATGAGGGGAATTCTGGTGTACTATTGAGAAGAACTACAAGGGAACGAACTACCCAAACATTTTGATAACCTGTTTGGGTTGTAGATGATATCTATACATGCTTAATTAGGGCCAGCCAAAATGAAATGGAAAGAAAAGAAGAGCGTAAGTTTTTGTTTGGTGTTTTGGTCTCTTGATAGACGTAGTAATGTAGTGTGTCTCTGCAACTCTAAGGAGAGAAGGGAGGTTCAACTTCCAACTAATACCATATGCGAATTGCTAGAGCAAATAGAACATCGAGACATCGGATCTTCCCAAAGGATTCTACTTCTACTAGGATTATTATGAGTTTCAACTAGTATTCTTGGACTCTTTAAGGTCTTGTTGGTTCTCATACAATTATCATGTCTCTTAGACCTAATGACCAAGATTGACAATCATTAGAGAGCCTGCAATCTTGCTAGAACTCTACACTTTGCTCATATTTACTAAGTCTATCAGCTATCTAGGCACATATCAGAGGTCAGATTATAGCAAGGGCTTAATTATATATTAACTTAGTTGCCTTGGTGAGCTTGAGACTGTGGAGTTTCCTTAAGACTTTGTATAATGGCCATTACAAATTTTTGATCAGGAAAAAAAAATATTATATTAGTCACTCCGATCGTTTGTGAGGGTTCCTAAATGAAAAACCAAGACCAAGAGCATGTATTCCTTTCATTGCCTTCGGTGAAAGGAATACGTGAGAAACAACGACAACAGTCAACAGCAGGCACATAACGTCCATGATTTGGCGTTTCATAGCCCACAGTTTGAAGACACCACAGACGAGTGATCTGCATGCCCACAGTGAAACAGTAGTACCACCTTGCCCTAATCCATTTAGCTACGCACCCAGTTCTCTCCTAGTTGACGGATGATAGATTTCCACGAATAGAATAGGTGCTGGGTAGTTTGTAGTTAGAGCATTAGGCATTAGCTGACAAAAGTATGGGTTAGGTACCAATTCGATACTTATCCCATTGGTAATACCAGCACTGGATAGAAGGAGGAATATTTGACACCTCTTTTCTGGACCATCTCTTAACTATTATGATTACATAAATACTATAGAGTTTGACAATTCTAATTTGACTCAGGGGGTCTGTAGTTATTGATATTTGAATATTAAATGCTCGTTGCTGTCTGTTTTCCTGCAAAATTTCTAATCCAAGTTTGAAATTGTTTTCTTAATTAAAGTATTATTATTTTGAAGGATGTTATTTCAGATTAAACAGAAGGGTTGAAGTCGAGCAGAGATAAATGAAAGGAAGGGAAGAGCCTTGGGTCCAGTAGTCTCATCTTGATGTCTATCCCCCCTTTCCTCTTGAAGCTCTCGCGCCCCATTAGTTACACCCTGCCCTTCGTACCTTTGTCAAAAGTCCACACTATCAAAAAAGGTGGGCGGTCGGGAAGCTCTTCATCACTTCATGGAGAAGCTTCACCAACTCCCAAGTCCAATCTCATCTCTTCTTCTCGACTTCCCTCTCCTCTTCTTGAGCTCCGACTCGATATTGAGTGATCCAATCTAAGATTGGAGGAGGAAATTAAAGGTTCTTTTTTGAACTCTCCTTCTGTATTTTCCTTGCACAGTTCTATGTTCTTCACTACCTTAGTCGACGGCAGCATGAAGGACGAACCTTTTCGACACCACTATCTCCACCACCGTCAGCAGCAGCAGCAGCAGCAGCAGCAGAGGAGTTTCTCCGATGAAGTCGACAGCAGCAGGAGCAGCGGGGAGACTAAGAGGATAAAGGTCGACGAGCCCAAGGACAAGGAGCGGGCAGCGGCGGAGGGGTCGACGATTGAGGTGGCGAAGCGGCCCCGAGGGCGGCCGCCCGGTTCCAGGAACAAGCCCAAGATCCCCGTCGCTATCAGGCGCGACGAGGAGCTGTCCTCCGCCATGTGCCCTCACGTCCTCGAGATCCCCTCAGGCCACGACGTCGTCGACTCGTTGGCCGGTTTCTCCCGCCTCCGCAACCTCTGCGTCTCCGTCCTCTCCGGCACCGGCGCCGTCGCCAACGTGACCCTCCGCCAGCCCCAGCTCGGCGGAGCCGCATCGGTTTCCACGATCGCCTTCCGTGGCCACTTCGAGATCCTCTCCATCTCGGCCACGTTCCTGCCGCCGGATATGGCGGCGCTGTCGTCCGCATCCGGCGCGGGCGGGGGCCTGATCTCGATCTCTCTAGCAGGACATCAGGGACAGGTGGTGGGCGGAATCGTGGCGGGGCCGCTGGTGGCGGCGGGGACGGTGGTGATAGTAGCCGCCGCATTCTCCAAGCCAACCTTCCACCGCCTTCCGTCAGCAGACGACGCGTCGGTCTCTATCTCAATCTCCGGCGACATGGAGGACCACGAGCAGAACACGTACGCGCAGCGGCGCCACCAATGGCCAGTGGACGCGGTCTCGGCAGCAGCGGCGGCGGCGGCGGAACCCACCGGCCTGTCGATCTACGGGAGCCACGCAACGTCGGACGTCATTTGGGCGCCCATGGCGCGCCCTCCACAACCCCCCACATTCTGATCGTCGTGCCTAATTAATATAATCAATTTCCTCACTTTTCCTACTTTATCATTATTAATTAGACAATATATTGGTTGAAATTCTCATATATATATATACCTTCCAAGCATCGTCTGCCAATTAATTTGGTGTTCCACTGCACAATCTGCCGAGGAAGACAACAGTTGAGTAGTTCTCAGTAACACTGAATACTCATGCATGCATGCATGGATATATATTGACTGTATTTTTCTTCACCGGAGTGCTCTAATTATATTGTTCCTCGATCATCGATCTGTTGTTGCTTGCTGCATTGGATCTCTGCCTGTTTCGTTCAATACTGATCATCTTCTTCCTTCTCTTCTCTTCTCTTCTCTTCTCTCTTCCTTTCCTGGTCCCTCACCTGTTTGGCTGGCAGGGAGCAAGTGAGGGCCGGGTGTGCATCCACTTTTTGACTCCGCAGAGAGGGAAGGACTTTATCCCAGGAGAAGAAAAGGAGCAAGAACTGCACATTGATATGTAAGAGGGTTGTAGTTGTACTTTGGCTATTCAGCTATCAGTAAAGTAAAAGCTAGCTGCATGCATATGTCTGAGGAGATAGAGATCCTTGATTTTCTTTCTAGCTTTGTGTTTGTGGTTTGATGTGACCTATGGAAGAGCTTCTCTGCGCAGGGAAATCGCGGTGACGATGGAATTAGCAGCTCGCACTAGAGAGGTGAAATGCAGGTGCTGAATCCCTGCTCACTTGTTGCCATGCCCATGCATCTACCGTAGTCATTTGGAAAGTAATGTATTTTGATCTATTGTTTAGCAATTTATTTTAAAAATATTAATACTTTTATTATTCTTTTTTATATAAAAAAATTATTTTTCAAAAATATTACTATTTTTTTTAATCTCGTATTGATAATGTTTTAAAATCTAACTACTGGATCGACTTGATTGACACAACCTGCAGTTTGTTTGGATTGCTTTGCTTGATTGTATATATCCTCATCATTGGACTTGAGTGGCTAGTCGCGCTTGCCCAGCACTATCCTTCTGAATATGTTATTAGATTCGCTCAATCAGTCCGTTCCTACTTAGCTCAATTGACCTACTTGACTGGCCAAATCTACTCACATAACTTGTTTAGCCCTAGATGCCCCAAGCAAGGGATGTCACCTGAGGCTGTCAGCCGCAGGCAAGCGTGGATGCTAAATGAATCGAATGTTTGTGAATGAGTTTGATGTTCAATTTAGTATGTATTTGTTATGTTTCTTCAACACACATGAGATCAATTAAATGTATCAATTTGAATAACTTGTTAAAATTAAACGAACAAGTTTAAACACATACATTTTTTATCTCATCAATATTCATGAATATTTATAAATTACTAAATAAATTTATATTATTAAACTTAATAACTAACTAAATAAAAAATTTAAACAATCAACTAACATCTGCCAGCATGCATGGGATTAGATCTGGATCTTTGGACGCCAAAGTTGACGGCACAATAGCGACCACGAATAGATCAACTCTTCGTAAATTGAAGGACAACCAGACGATGGAAATGGAATTGGAGAGTCACATAAAGTCAGACAAATTCAATGCAGTATTTATTGTCTGAAGCGAAGACTTCTTAATCACTGTCGAATACATATAATTGGACTATTGGAAGCTCAGCCCTGCCCTGCCCTGCCCTACCCTACCCTACCGTGTCGGGTGCTCTGCATTTGCCCGTTTCTGCTGTGCGTCTCTCCCCATCCAGGAAGAGTCAAATAAGGAGGCGAGGCAAGTGAAGTGACGGCACGCCGGCCTATTCATTCTTCTATCGGACAATATTTTACCATCGTAATTCTGTTTTATCAGAGCAAAACTGATATCGTCAGAGTTTACTATCGTCAGCTCCACGATAAAATATAAATAAATGAATAACTCACGGAGAATATTTTATGTCAATTGAAAATTATCTTCAAAATCACATATTCCATTTGGCGAAGTTAGTAATTCTTCGTAACCGAAGCTAATGTTCCGATTAATAGATAATTAATTAATGGAATGACTCATTTGATTCGACTGCTCGTTATCACATTTAGGCTGTGTTTGGTAGGCTGTAATGTAATCCAGCTTGTAATGTAATCCTAATGTAATATATGTAATGTTGATTACATGTAATACAGATTACAAGAGTGATTACATTCTTGTGTTTGGTATGCACAAGTAATGTAAATC
>JBBPFQ010821168.1:0-12653 GCA_037974815.1 Kaempferia elegans
AATTTTAATTCTTGTGCTCATACACTATAGAGAATCAAACCCATTCTTATAGGCCATTGATTGAATGATTTTACCTTTTTGTGTTTTTGCATCATTGGATGCACTCAGTAACTATCATAGATGAGCAGAGTGACCTCTGTTCACAACGTTTTTAGTGTCTGTAACAATAGTTACAACAACATGGCTTGATGATGGTAATGATGATTAGGTCAATGCAAATGCAAGGAGTTGCATAATATGAAGCATTGTGAGGATGAGCAGAAGCTGGAAGAGATGCAGTCAAGATGAAGCATGCTAAGGGTCATCTACAAGGAAGGAGACATCTTTGTGGTGGTGGGTGCATGTAGTAGTGTGTAGGTGGGGCGGTGAATTGGTGTTTCCCTGTACAAATGGTGTTGTAAGGGAAGAGGTGAGGAGCAGATATTGGCATAATGAGGATGGTGGCGAGGTTGAAGAGGATAAGGAAAAGGAAATGGAGGCTGATTGAGCATTATTAAAATTTGGCATAGTTCACATTTTGGATCTTCCCTAAGAATGCCATGTGCCTTTCAGGAGGAGATGTCACATTGATATATAACTCATGGCCCTCTTTAGGAGATTGTGAAAATAGCAATTTTAGAAGCAATAATATGCTCTGCTACCAAGTGTAGAAGAAATAAATACTGAAGTACATTACAAAATCAAACAATTGCACGTGCATATGTCCCAATCCTAATAGAATCAGCACTATCAATATGTCATATCATTGTTAACTTGAAAATTGATTTACTGTGTTAAAAATCATGTTCCTAACCTTGCTGATAAGGCAGTAAGTAGCAAATGAAGGCGAATTAATGATGCTGATTGAAAGGGATATGTGCATGCTTTCTAAACCCACTTGCTGTCGTCCTTGTCTCTTTCTGTTTTCCCAATTATCTAATTTGCCTTAATCTTGGCTATTTTATTATTTTCAAGGTCCTTGGAGCTGCAATGATTTATGCAAAAGTTGGAGAAAGCACTATTTTGTACACGGGGGATTACAATATGACACCAGATCGACATCTCGGAGCTGCTCAAATCGATCGTTTACAGCTAGATCTTGTTATAACTGAGTATGCAGCATATATGTTTTGCGATTTTTAGTAATTTATTTTGTTTTTGGAATACAAATATACTCAAATTTTATCATTTAACTATCCAAATTGGAGCAAGCTTGAACTTTGGAGAAACACATATGTACGGTATTGAGAGCAAGGAAATACATTCAAGAGATTGGCAGTGGTTTGTAGCAGTAACAGTGTGATAAATACATTATTGTCAATATAAAATTATTATTTAAAAAAAAAAAGAATACTTGGGCCATGTGAAACTATGAAACTGCATGTATGTCCTTGTACTACCAACATACACTTTTTTAAGACCTTGGTCATGGGAATTCATATTTGATAGACCAGTATGATATCTCTGCAGATCTGTTCATGAAGGTCAAGGCCTTAGTATCTGGCTTTACATTGGACATGTTTTATGGGGCTAGTTTTTTCTATAAGTAAACCTTATAGGCAATGTGGGGGTAAAATTTGCTGCATAGACATTTATATTAACAAAAAAAAAATGATAAATGCAATCTTATCATATAGATTGCTACTCTTGTTAATCTATTATTGTAGGTTTAAGGAAAATAGCAGATTATTCCCGGCTATGCTTGAGATATCAAGCACACTTTCCAAGAACTCTGACATACTCACAAATTGCCTTGCACACCTATCAGCTACAGATGTGCAATTTTCTCTCCTGTTCTCATGCTATTTTGTCCTTTAGAGCTTGATATTGCCGCCAGGTATATAGTTCTTGAGTTTACATTTGGTTCTCATAGGCTTTTTAACTGTATGTTAGTATTCTGCCATGTCATAGCGATGATTCTCAATCTCTTTTGTATCCCAAGCACCATTCTAGCACTTTATGGGTACTCTGGCATTGTGCTGTGGAGGGTTGTAAACACAGCCACTATCATATTCACATGGAGCTCTTCTCTGAGCACTGATATCCATTAGCTTGGCAATCTAAGTGGGTGTTGATCATTTCTTCATCAGTTGTCTATCTTACTCCTCAAACCTACCTGGAACCATCTCCATGCCAACAATGTGATGGGCATCTTGACATTGTATAACTAAATGATTCGGATGGACTAACTAATGACTATTCACAAACAATTTGACCAGCAACAACTTGCATAGATTGTTTTAGCTTAAGAATCTAAAATTCTAGGAACCATGAGAGATAGTTATTATGCCTAGCCAAATGAGCCTTTTAGTCTGATTCAACTTAGTTGGATGGTTGAATATAGGTACAAACACACACCTATTGGCGCAAAATTTAATCGGAATCACTGGGCTTATTGAATTGCTTTGGTTATAAATTATGTGGAAAATAAAAAGTTTATTTTTCTTTGCTGCTGCCATGTGTTCTTGTTCCTGCTTTTTTATATGTAAGTATGATCTATATTCTTTACACAATATACAATTATGTAAGTATGATCTATATTCTCATTGTAGATCCACCTATGCAACAACTATTTGCGACTCAAAATATGCTTGAGAAAGAGAGTTCTTAAAGGCGGTATGTAGTATTTGTTACTGTGCATATAAGAGTGATGATATAAAAATATTCCAACTTTCTTAGTTATCAAATCATTTCTTTTATTTCTATTATAAGTTGTACCCTAAAGGGCAGCTTGGTGCATGAAACTCTCGCTAATGCAGTGTCCCGGGGAAGGGTTTATTGTATGTAGTCTTACCTTGCTTTGCAAGAGGTTATTTCTGTGACTCAGACTTGTGACCTCTAGGTCACACAACAACAACTTTATTGTTGGACCAAGGCTCCTATTCATTATAAGTTGTACCATGAAGTTGCTAATTAAACTATTATATGAATGATGAGTTGTGATAACTTGGAGGTGTAATTCCATTTAACAGGAGGTATGCCACTTGATGACATTATATTAATAGGTAACCAAGAACTATAACAATAATAGATAACTCAAGGTAAACAACATCTAGTCAACAAAAATATGCATTCATTCCTTTGTCATAAAAAGTACAATAAGAATATATATTAACAAACAAACGAACATAACAAAAAGTAAAACTAGGAAAACAAAATCCGGTTTTTAGCACGTCGGTAATCTCTAAGAAACTCTATACATGGGGTTGAAACCAACTATGGCTTCAAAATTAACCCTTGCCTACAAAATTAGAGGCCAAGGTAAACAAGGAAAGACATAAATTGCTAAGTAGATGAAAAAGAAAGAGGAAATATCTATACAAATTTTAATC
Source organism: Kaempferia elegans (assembly GCA_037974815.1). Lineage (NCBI taxonomy): Eukaryota > Viridiplantae > Streptophyta > Magnoliopsida > Zingiberales > Zingiberaceae > Kaempferia > Kaempferia elegans. Next base: position 3,312 of record JBBPFQ010821168.1, read on the forward strand.
TTGATTAACCATGTTCAAAGATCTAGATAAGTCATCCCAACACTAGAGTTCTTAGTGAGTTTTTATTTTAATATACAATCAACTTTTATCTTTATGTCATTTAATTATCACCTGCCACTGCTATTCGTTAGTTTCACAAGTTTCCATTTATCAAAATCTATTCTCCATAAGTAAATCCATTTAATTATCAATATTTATTATGGCAATTATATTCACTTTTAATTATCACCCTTTAATCCTCACTAAGATATCTTTGACACTATTCCACTGTAGGTTGACATGATTTAATATGTCATTCTTAGCTTGAGTCAAATAATGGTTAGTTTGAGTAACTAAGTTTAGTCATGGAATTGATAGTTCTTGAGCAGGCAAGGATGCCCACACATAACTGTTAATACTAACAACAGAGATACATTTACTAAATATTTGAGTTCTATTAGTGCAACCAATGATAGGTAAATTTTTTTTTGGTCGGCCACAATTGGTTTGGTGACATGATTTGTTAAAAATCTTCTTAGATATTATTCAAATAAATAGTTACACCTTTCCATAAATGAACTGTGTGCACCTTAAATTTAATTTGATCGAAATAAAAAAGGGTAACAATGTGACCCTTTGTAGCATTTATATACAACTAAAAGTTAAAAGTCTATCCAGTCCATGATGTTACTTAGGCTTTATTCTGTTTAACCTTTTTTAGCATTTCATTCACTGAATTTAGGATTTCATATATCATTCCTTATATTGCTTAGGTTCACAAATGTGTTGCTGGAGGAGGTAAAGTTCTCATCCCAACATTTGCCTTGGGGAGAGCACAGGTACTAGCTAACACAACTTTTAAAGTTTGTTAAGTATTAGTTTTTGGTCACTATTGTTTACTTTGCCAAACTTGTCTTCCCTTCTTTCTTGCTTCTTTTTTCTCCTATCCTCCTAAGAATGCAACCTTAAATTTGGATGATTATGTTTGCAAATATGTAGAAGTGTATCTACACAGTAGACTAGACCGAAGCTCAATTTACATGCACTATCATATACCTTGAACCTAAATGGTAATTGTGTCCCTCATTGATAAAGGGTGTCAATTTATTGGAAGTATCATGATCATCCAGTAAGAGAAATCAATTTATTTGAGAGTACCTATTGATTCTCACTATTTTGGCATTTTTGGTCATTTGGATCTTTCAGTTAGCATATGTAAAATTTGGATATATGAATGTCTGTGTTTTTTATACAAAGTAAAGGAGAAGTGACTTGGACGAGAAGGCGATTTACATTTTTTTTTATTTTATTATTTTTTTTAACGTTGGATCAATTGATACACTGGGGACTGGCTTCACATTCCACAAGGAAAATCCTTAACAATGGAGCATTATCAAATGACTACATTATATGAGAGTCTCCTTGTACTAGATATTGGTAGCAAGTTTACATTGGATTGAAATGATGTGTTCCTTAGCTAAAGCAATCATTGTCACTAATGGTGCCATTTCTTCTCATGAAAATATCTTGTGTTTCAGGAACTTTGCATTTTATTGGATGATTACTGGGAACGAATGAAGTTAAAAGTCCCCATCTACTTCTCTGCTGGTATGTCCTTATGAGTTTTTATCTTTCCTTTGTCTTTTTTTTTTTTTTTTCCTTTTTTTGCATATTGCAATTTAGAATGAAGAATATCTTGTTTTCCTCATTTCATTTTAAATGGATTCTTCTTTATCTACTATTAATATAGAGCTGTCCTATGGATTTTTAATTTGAGCTGGTAAGCAAGTGTGATTCATCTCAATCATAAAGATTTGTCCTATTTCTTTATAGAAACATGTAGAGAAAACTTTCTTTTCACAAATGTTACAAAAGAGTCTAGGTAATTAACATGTCCATTCATGCCAAATACTGGAAGGATATAATGTTTGCTATGTGCTTTGTATACCATTGAATTGGTGCAGTATTTATTAAATTATGTATTGATGTCAGTATTTATTTCAACATTGATCACTGGATGTAGAAATGATTGCTTGCAATCCTTTTGCATAGTATAGGATATATTTCCTACAGGAAAGAAAACCAAGAAGGAAATAAAAGGATAGAAAATTATCCCAGCAGCACCTTCCTTCCATTTTGGTAGAAATGAGGGAAGGAAGGAAAAATCAAAGGAAATCTTTCCCTAGTTTTCTTATATAAGTTTCCATTGAATTTGGGCAGAAACTCACTTTCACATGCAATGGAGCTCAAAATCTGAACTTAAAAAAATTATTATTATTTTGATATTTTTAATTGATATTTTTAATAATTAAGGTTTTAAAAATAAGTTTCCCTCTCTCTTTTTCTTTCCTCCAAGGAAACAGTAAGCGGAGAATATTTAACAATTCTTTTCTTATAAATATTTGCTTCCTACCTTTATATTTTCCTAGTAATTTCCTTCCTTTTGGAAACAAAGCCTTAGGTTTTCTTTTCCACTCTGGTATTGTAGTGTGTTATGCAAATAAGAGAATTTGCATAATAGGTTTTTAGGTTGAGTCCTATTTTTAGTATGTAATAGGCATGTCTTTGGAATTACAATAATGCAACTTATTTCTTCCACTTTAGCACTCTACTTTAATGTTTTATTGTATATTATAATTGTTCTTTTTAAAGTAATAGTAATATGTAGACACACGATCATGTTGTTTACATTTGGTAATCCTTTTCAGGTTTGACAATACAAGCAAATATGTATTATAAGATGTTTATTGGATGGGCAAGCCAAAAGATCAAAGACACTTCATCAGTGCGCAATACGTATGACTTCAAACATGGTATTTTCTTCAATAATTTATTCTTCATGTGTAATTTACTTTTTCTTATGTGCTTTGTTTGAAATGTAGGAATATGAAAAGTGCTAGTTGTTACATTAAAATATTTTAGTGCTGTGTGATATTTGATTATATTGACACATAATTTCAGGAATCATTGTATGTGCATGCAATGAACTCATGGTTATTATCTAGACAAGAACAGAGGCAGTTTGTAGAGGTCCAGGAGGTTGACATATGCTCAAACCTTCTGTGCATTTAAAATAGAAGAAACTAGCTTTGATCATTATGTTATGCAGTTTAATAGTGTTGAAAAAACAGTTTACTTGGGAGGTCCCGGAGGAGGTGGCAAAATTGTAAATTCTCATCCACATAGGAACTAAGCAAGCAATTTGCTCAAACTTTGGTGTTGGTGAGAACTTTTTGTAGGACGAATTTTTGCAATTATTTGGTTGACATTTCTAATGTTCTGTCTGCAATCTTAATACTTCTTTGTCTTAGATCTTCTCCTTGCATGAAGAATGCTTGGAGTAAGTCTTCCGAGTGGAGTGTTCTGGAGATACTCCTCTGACATTTTAGTTATGATGACATGATATGATTAAACACATGAAATATTGTTGATATACAATTTGCAATATCATATAGCACATTATTCTTTTCTTCATTTATCCTTTATTTCATCTCTTTATTTTCCTGTGGTAATCACCAATTAATTTGCATGCTAATCACCAAGTAACTTGAAAACTTAAATTTCAATCAAATTTATTCATGTATTTCTGAGCTTAACATTGCTTTTGTGGTGTGTGTGATCATTCAGTGTGCCCTTTGGACCGATCTCTTGTTAACGCACCTGGACCTTGTGTTCTCTTTGCGACACCTGGGATGATTAGTGGAGGATTTTCTCTCGAGGTTTTTAAGCAGTGGGCTCCATCTGAGCTAAATTTGGTCACACTTCCTGGGTACTATTTCTTATGTTATTAGGCAATCCACACTTTTGTTATTCACTTCTGTTTTACAGACATAGATTTTACTTACACTAAACCTCTAATTGTATAGCATTATTTAGCAGTTATCTGGTATTTTACTACCTGATCAGTTACTTCGACAATGATATGTGAAACATAGACTATCTAGTAGTAAAATGATCTGCTTATTCTTATTCTAAATTATTAATTTGTAGGAACAAAAATTCATACTTATCCTTTTCATCAACCAATATGGGCATTTTAATTATCTAGCGGCCTTCTGTATACTTCACTAGTTTGCCATGATCTGCATGATTTGATCATATGTGAACCACAATTTCTTAGTTTCCTGTTGGTTTTGTATTTTGCTTTCCTGGTGCATTTACATTCTTTTTCGTCTTCCAGATACTGTGTTGCAGGGACGATAGGGCATAAACTGATGTCGGGAAAGCCAACCAAAGTAGATTTAGACAAAGAAACGCAGATCGATGTTAGATGCCAGGTTCTGGACTTATTAATACGTTGTTTTTCAAAATTTAGTTCGTGTTTCTTCGTGTTGGGAATATTTCAATTCAACTTTATACTATTTTACCCTGCCTCATATTATTTAGTCGATATAGTTTTTTAGGCATTAAGGATAAGAGGTCCAGTCAATGTTTCAAGTCAATGCTTTATTTGAAACAGTCGAATCTATTACACTGAAATGTGTAAGCGGTAGTCTTGCAGAGGGAGATCAAAGAGAACTCAGAAATAGATCTGAATAAAGAAACCACATAATCTTCCAAGTAGATGAGTCTGAATAAAGAAATAGATCTGAATCGTATCAGCAACATGATTCTCAATACAGTATTTCTTCGGCAACATGAGTTTGAATTTGTTGTGGTATTTAGATCAAATTTGGAAATGTTTTAGGTCTATCTAATATTATTTTTATCCTGGCTTAACCTCGATAATTTTGCCCCTTATTATTTAGTAGATCTGTTTTTTAAGCATGAAGGGATAAGACCATAAATTCTATGCTTAAAAGGCGTACAATCTATTAAAGTGGAAACTTAAAACGCTGTAATAACTTCATTAAAAATCGAGAGAGATTAGACACTATGCTGACATCATAAAAATGGAGATTAAACACTATGTCGACTTCATTAGAATTAATCTTTTATTAGCCTCTCTAGGTTTTTATATAGATGAAATGAGTATGTCAAGACTTCGTGCTGGAAATGAACTAAAAACCATCCCACAGCTTTTAGATTTCTGTCAATATACCATCAGCATGAGCAAAGACGTTTCTTATATCGGAATCTCCAATTACATTCTTAATCTCAAAATACCACCTCTTTTTTTTTTTTTTTCCTTTTTGGTCAAAGCAGCAACTTAATTATTCTTGATGTTGTCCTCGTTGTAGTAATCTTAACTGTCTCATCATGTAGATCCATCAACTATCTTTCAGTCCTCACACGGATGCTAAAGGGATCATGGATCTTATCAGATTCCTCTCTCCGAAACATGTGATGCTTGTACATGGTGAAAAGCCGAAGATGGCCTCGCTACAAGAAAGAATCCAATCTGAGCTGGGGATACCGTGCTGTTATCCAGCCAACAACGAAACAGTGCTAATTGCTACAACCCCCAGTGTCAAAGTAGGTGCCACAAAGATGTTCATCCGCAGGTGTTCTACTCCCACACTTGGTAAAACAGATGACAAGCTGCTCATTTCATGCTCGACTTCCAATGAAGCTTCAGGTGCCCAAGGCATCCTTGTGATGGAGAAAACTAAAACTGCAAAGATCATCGATGAGGATGAGCTTGTACATACTCTCGGAGTAGAAGAACATCAAGTACTATATGCCTTTTGTGGCCCTGTGGAATTTGGTACGATGGAGCTGGCAACAAACGAAGCAAATATCATCTCATTTTGTGAGAGTTCTCTCATGGAGGTGGATGTGCCAACGAGTTCGACAACAGAATATGTAAATTCTGCAGAAAATTGCAGTTCCCTTCATGATTTGCTGGTGAAATTTAGAGCAAAAATAGACTGTAAGAACATTCAAGTTGCTCCAGATCATCTGCAGCTGCGCTCCTTCCATGTTGCTGTTTGTTCGAACGAAGATTGTAAATATAGGATGAAGAACAAGAATGACATGCCCAAGTCGACGGTATATTTCTGCTGCAGATGGTCGCCGAGGGATGATAAGTTTGCGAGGGAGCTGCTTCAGATTATGGGGCAGTTGAACTCATCGTGCTAATAATGACGATTTCAATCCTTCCAAATGTTTTTATTGCGTATTTAGTTAAAGAGTTTCTGTTGGGACAGTGATTCACATACATTCTATCTCAAGAATGATTGATGTAATGTTGAGCACGACCATGAAAGTTTATTATCAGCCATTAGGGTAAATCGAAAAGTACTCGTGCGACTAAGAAGTCGAGCGGTCATGAAACCAACATTCCTTAGTTGTACATTTTATTTAAAAGAAAAGTATTTATAAATATATCATAATTAAAAATTAAATCATGAAAACCTGAGTAATTACTAAATATCTTTCCACTGCACCAAGGAGCACGTACATTCTATCTTAACACTAACTAATAACAGCAATATAAGAGGTCATACCGGGATTATTTTTTAATATTGTTGATCATTTAAAAAAATCGGACCTTTTCTCTCAAAGGGCGGAGGCGGTAATTATATTAACAGTCACCGTAGCCTATCGATGTTAGGAGTATCCTCACCGTTTCTTTTCATTAATTTTTTTTCTGGTTTTGAAAATTTTGGAACTTTTTTGCTCCTAGCCAATTGAGGTAAGAACACACGAAGTTACTACTTCACGTAACGCGGGATAGCACTGTCACTGACTCATGTAATTATAAAAAAACACATACGATAATAATTTTGAACTTAAAAAACTCATTTTAAACTCATTTAATTATTATCTACTTTATTAATTAGATTATATATTTGCTGAACTTATAGATTTTATATTATTCATAAATCATAAGCAATGAAATGTGTCTACTTCTAAGAATCTAAAACAAATTACATTTTATTTTAATTTATCTTTTGAATTTGCTCCACGTTTCAGAAAGACAGGTAATTAATTGATAACGAAGTCATCACTTTCATCCCAGGTGTATGGGTGTACTATTTATTGTTCTCTCAGTGCGGTAATTAAAATATAAAAAATTATCATGAGATTTTGAAATTAAAATTCGACACGTCGGGATAATATATCTCCTTTATATCTTGACCACTTGCACTAATAGCTACTAACCACCCGTGATTTATTTCTTCCGAGTTAGCCTAGGAACGAATTAACGAGAGCGCTAGGAACGAACGAATCATCTTTTATCATATAAATGTACTATTTATTAAACTTACAAGGGCCGGAGTGAACATCTCAAGTTTTATGTTACCTAATTCATCATATGGGTGTATTATTTATTGCCCGGACTTCCCAGTAATCTCTAAAAATACTCATAATTTAATTTTCAATTACTATCTACTGTTGCACATTTTTCTCTAATAAAATTATAAATCTAAGATGTTGGACTGCTAGATCCGTTGTGAATATTTTTAAATTTATCTTGATTATTGATAAAAAAAATTTGAAATCAAATATACATATATATATAAATAGAGTTTCCTCTAAAAAGTTTCCGCCTAAATATAAAAATAAAAAATTGTTCTATTTTCTAAATCATATTTAAAAAAACATATTTTTTGATTTAATTTATAAAAAACAGAAAAGTTTTATGTTTTCTAAATCATATTTAAAATAAATTCCAAATACATAATTAATGTTCTCTCAGTTTATATATATATATATATATATATGTTTTTGCCTATTTTCTCTATGATTTAAATGTGAAAAATCATGAAGGTACACAAGATTATTCAATTCTAGCAACAAAATACCAACAAAATACAAATTATAGGTGATATAATCTGTGCATCACACAAGTGAAATACTAGTTTATCATATTAAAAATGAATAGGACTACATACCTAGTATTAACTTTAAAATTATTATTATTATTATTATTATTATGTTAAAGATAACAATAACAAATATAATATCAAGAATGCTATTACAAAACGTTACGTGACTAAATTTTAGAAAGTTTTAAAATTCTTAAAGTTTTTAATGATTTTAAACCTGAATTTGAGAGGCTATGCAACTAGTTAAATTTAAAACAAAATGTCCATGAGCAAATTTATATTAGTTTAATAGTAAAAAACACATAAAATAAATAAACATTCAACGATACTTTACATTTTGTCAGCTGATCTACTCTTAAAAACGTAGTTAACTATCATGACATCAATCCGCATTTCAGAGCTTCTTTTGTTAGATTCAAATTCAAGCGATATCCTTAACGTGGTCTAATAATCACTTAATTAACATAGACACGGGTATACTAATTACATTTTTATGACAAGAAGAAAAAAATGGAAAGATTCACTTATTGTATATCAGTGTTGATATGTTAGATTACGTTAATAAATCGTCAAAATAATTTTGTGTTAGCTTGGGATGCGTTGTTGCATAAATGGAGGACAATCTGATCAATCTTCAAGTGAGGAGGTGTTGAACATCAGGTCTCAAAAGTCCTATGACTTTGCCACAGTGTTAGGATCTCCACATTAGGTTTGCTATGATTCTGTAGATGTTGACCTTTTTCCGTACATCACAGTACCCTACAAAAATCTTCCAATTTAATGACGAATTATCAGAATTATATTTCGTCCGTAAATACCGACTGAATATTGGTATCCTTTCGCGCTTTAATTAAATTTAAATAAATTTGTTCCGTCAATGCCATTTCAGTATTACCGATGGAATCCTAATTCCGTCGGTTCTATTCAATATCACCGACAGAACATTTATTTCGTCGGTAATAATAAAATGGTATGGTGCCTGGTTTGTATGTATATTCCATATTAAAACTCAAATTTCTTAGAGTAAATAAGTTTAGCTTTAATTAATAATGGTTCACAAATGATATTTTTGAAATAGTTGAATCTATTGGTTGGGATGAGTTCAAAGATAACTAATAGAATTTGTTGAGTAAGAAGAGTTAAAGCTATTAGTGTAGCTCAAGTAAGAGTTGATTAAATGAGAAAAAAATTAGATTAAAGTTAATTAATATAATCATCGGAGTCACAAAATTGAGAATGAAAAGCATAAAAGTTAGAAAATGTACGAGAGACCAAAGAAAATATTAGCCCATATTACAAATTAAAATAGAATATCTTGCCGAAGCCCTGGCCCATCTTTTAGCCTACTCTATTACCGCAAGAAGTTTGTAGGAGGCCGACGAAGTGGAGTTGACCTGTGTCTTCACGGCCTCTTCTTAAGCTTAGGTGTGTTCGGCTTCTTCGCCGGAGAATTGGCGATGTTACATTTACCTTAAAGGACAGAAATCTTTGGGAGAAAGAGCGCGTCCTTAGAACTGATTTACGTCGTATTCGAGGGTGGCGGCATTCAGTTAATTCGGTAGTAAATTAACCGAATTAACAAAAAATCGATTTAACATTAGTTACCCAAATTGAATTAAAGTCTATATAAAATTAATAACGAATTAAC
>JBBPFQ010821583.1:0-12649 GCA_037974815.1 Kaempferia elegans
AAAAAAAACCCCCTAAACTACATCTCATATATTCAATTTTTGTTCTACTTATCTCTACAATGACTTTGGGATTGGTAGTGTGGGCCACCCGGGGTGGTGTATGACCTTGCCCCCCAATTTTTGTTCTATTTATCTTAAACTTTTAGTATTTAAAGTTGTTCTCTTCAATTCAAACTTGAAGTTAATCTAATTATACACTTATCTATTTTGAGGAAAGATAAACTTAGAGTTGACATAAACCTATAGCTCAAGCACTAGTGACCCAAATATCGTCCATATCTTTTATCACATTAATATAATTATCAGATATTCTTTCTTTTACAACACTCACCAAAATAGTTGTCTAGAATTCTATCATAATCTTTTAAGAAATTAATAAAATCATATGATATCTTCTTATTCCCCCCTGTATTCTCATTTGTTGTCCTATTAAATAAATAACATTTACTGAATAAACAGCAACAACATCTATAGTTGGTCTTCTAGATATGAAACTAAATTGATTATTTAGAAATTAGTATCTAATCTCTTATTCTCCTCTTAATAACACTTATTCCTTAATTTCTAAAAGTTAATTATAATATGAGATTATTATAATTTTAAAAGGGCAGCCCGGTGCACGAGACTCCCGTCGATGTGGGGTACTGAGGAAGGGTCTATTTACTTTGCAAGAAGTTGTTTTCGAGACTCGAACATGTGACTACCCTTGCCAAGGCTGCATCTTATAAGTTTATAATGTAATATCAAATATATGGTATCTTGTATCATATCAGATTATATGACATCAATAACATCAGAATGCCTTTAAGTAGCTATATAACTAATAGTATCAAATTATCAGATTATGTAATATTATAATTATGCAAATACTATATGAAATAGATTATTCCAATGGTTATATAATTTATTATAATATTAGAAATATGTTGAAACTTAGTTAATTTTTAATAACTAATGATTGACATGATATGTCATATAATATCAAATTATATAATATAAGAACATTTTAAGTATATAACTGATGATATTAGATTATTGTTAGTCCTATAATGTCAGATTATCAATAACATACAGTTACATAGTGGTGTCAAATTTGAAAAACAATGTTAAGACAAAATTATATTAATATTAACTAATTATTGATTATCATCTAAAATCTACCTAATCCTCTTGAATCCCAATTGATCAAAACTACTCATGACCTATATTATACTCAGTGATAAATTAATGAAGTTACTCTTGATTGGTGCAGCTGCTGTGCTTTGTTCAAACCCCATCTCTTTTGCTTTGTTCAGCACCTTTGTCATATTGGTGCAGCTGCTGTGCTCCTTTCCCTCTTGTGTGCCTACTTCTCCTTCCTCCTTACTCTATATCATACAGATCTTGTTCTGAATCTAAATTTGGTTTTTTCCATTCCTCCTGCTCCAGATCAACCAATTTCCTGTTATGGTTTACGGTTACTGGAAATATTCCTTTTATCATGTCACTTAGAACAGGTGGAGATGACACTGTAAATTCTATATGGCAAATGCTTAGCTAAATTTTTCTAGTGTCAACCCTGTTCCAGTGTCACCCTTGTCGGTTGAAACAGAATGATATTTTTAGACCATACACTGTAGAAGAATGTAACAAAGGAGCTTCTCTATAACCTGCCTCAGATTATTTGCAAGTTTTGAGTAGTCTCTAACAATCATATGATCAATATCGCACCTGTTATAGAGGTTGCTCTTGTACACTTTCTGATGCTTGATTTAAGCATTATAACTTATGACTATATCATTTAGCTAAGTCTATTATATTTCAGTGAACCAATAAAGGTCCATATTTGAGGGTGCTCCAGTCAGAGAGGCATCTGAGTTATGGTTGTTTGAGGGAGGGCACACTGACCTGGTGGAGAGTGGTTAAGGGAGTGAGTGTTCATGAACCTTTTACCCATGTCCTTCAAGGGATTCAAAAAGTTTACGGTGGTCATGTTTTCCTAGATGCATCAAACGCTATGATTTTAAATTCTCCTTTTGTGAATTAAATCCTGGTATACTTTGAACATCAAACACTGTGTAGAGATAGGGCTCTTTTGATGCTCTATAATTGGTGTCTGTTCCTGTCATCATCCTTGCACTTCTTTGACATTTTTTTACAAAAAATTAGTTGGTGATATAACCATGAAAGTTTAACTTATGTCGATCATAACAGTTAGCTGGTCATCTGCATACGAATGATTTACTTGCACGTGTTTGGTTCTTTATCATTCTGATAGTTTTTTATATCAACTATATGATGCATCTTGCTTTGTGCTAGTGGTTCACTAAGTAACTTTGTGCCACACTGCCACCTAATGTTTGTTGAGTTCATTTTGTTCACTAAAAATGTTTGTGTTCCTTTTGCTTGCACCTGATCTCAATCTGACTTGGTGTCTTTATTGTTAACTTGTTTCTTTTTTATTCTGGATGGTGAAGGGTGCTTTCTTTCTGTATCATTATTTATTTTCTGTAATAAATAAAAATAAATGAATAGGGATTGGGGACTTGTTGAATACTGTATTTTTGTTTGGTAACCATCCATATGCCATAAGAATGTTAATCTTTTATCACCAGGGAAAGACATAAAATTTTTTGTTTGAACCCTTTTCAACCACTATGGTTATTCATTTTACTAGATTCATTCCTCCTCGTACTCCCCTCACCATAATATTGAAAATAATGTAAAAATTCATTCAATTCCAATTTCATTATTGCCATTCTTTTCCATGATTCCAAATGTGTTGAAATACATGAATGTTCTCTTTGCTAATCAAATGAGGTCTCACTTTTATGTGATTAATTTCCATTACTGCTGCAGCAATTGATGCATCTGATAAATGTGTAAATAATCAGATTTGCAATTGTACTTCATTAGTTTTCTTTTGAGCACTTGCATGTGTGGTATTAGTCCATTGTTTTGAGCTTTAATTGTATCTGATTTTAACTGAGAAATGGTTGATCGTGTTCACAGATTAAATTCAATTTAACATCAATTCTAGGGGACTAGGATTAAATCTACCTGACTGTATATTCTGTGAATCTTTGGAATCAGGAATATTTGGTTTTTACAAAGTTCTTTCGTCTTGAGACATTCCTGTAGATTGCTTTTGAGGTTCCTATTAGCATTTTTCCCCCTATTTTTGCTTTTTGGGTTTGCAGTAGGAGTGGTAATTGTTTTCTCCAATCGAACATTGTCTGACTATCACATTGAAATCTCTTTTAAATAGGGTAATTTTATTGGGTGTATCATAATTCACATTCATGATCGTGACAAAGCGAGGACTTTATAAAGCTGATTCCAGGTGTCGTGCAAGATGTACTGCTTATACTCAACTGATTTCTGGTGATTAACTTTTAATAGAGTCCATTCTTGGTGAATCATTCTGCGGTATTTGCCTTAAATTTATGGGAAGTTATACAAAATGATATTTAGTGAACTATCAATGAACATGTGGCCCTTCTGCAGAACCGAGGTTACACAATCCAAGGCATCACGACCTGGTTCAGGAGAACTAAACTTGTCCACTACTTGCAATTATAGTATCGGATTCTATTATGGTTCTCAACATTTTGAAATGATTATTGCAAGTGTTTCAAAAGTGATGCAACTTGTTTGATTTTTCTCCATTCTTTTTTTTCATTATCACTTCCTGCAAAGATATAGTTTTGTTATAATTTTGCTCACTATATAATGCAAGTTATATATAATGCAACGATTATACTCTCCTTTTCATATATGTATGTCTTTATCTAAGTTCTGGCCTTTTGGTATCTCAGTATATGCTTTCTATTTGTCTTATCCTTTTCATTATATATTTTTTCCTACGTTCAGATATATTCTATCTCAGCATATAATTTTGGCATTTTTATGCAGAAATATATTCTAGTTGACTATTCATGAAATCTCTTTTCAAACTTGTGTTATATTTCTTTAGCTCAACTTCTATATGAATCTATTCATATTCTCTTTTAGGCTGCTAATTACTTTTCTTGATTTTTGTTGACACTATATACTTGGTTTCGTTCTCTTTTTTGTTGACAACCGTAATCATTTACTTGGAAAATTTGAGAAAATTTTTCTTGATACTTGTTGTATAACATTAAAGATGAATGCAATAAAATAGAATGACGAGGAAGTAAAAGCGATGAAATTTGTATTTTCAAATGTTTAATGCAGGTTTAGGTGACCAACTTAACTTGGAAATTTAAGTAGGGTCGAAAGAGTGTAGAAATTTAAATTTTTATTGTAGAATCTAACTTTAGAAGTACAACAAACTTTAAATGGGATGCGAAATAAAAAATAGTTGGACTAAATAATATTTCAATAAAGATATGGAGGTGCCTAAGTAAACAAGGTATTCAATGACTTATAAAGTTATTCAATCTGATATTGAAAATGAAAAAAATGTCTGATTAGTAGAGGGTAAGCACTCTAATTCACTTATATAAAAACAAAAGAAATGTATAAAATTGTGTGAACTATAGGAGTATTAAACTAATGAGTCATACCATGAAATTTTAGGAAAGAATAATAGAAAAAGACTAAGGAAGGAGACCATGGTGATCGAAATTAATTTGGATTTATGCCTTGAAGATCGACAATAGAAGTTATATATCTTTTATCTTCTAAGGCAACTAAATGAAAAGTATAAGCAAGACTTACACATGGTATTCATCGATTTAGAAAAAAACTTATGATAGAGTCTAAAGGGAGAATTCTAAAAAAGAAAGAGGTGTAAGTGTCCTGTATATTGGAATAATGAAGAATATATATGAGAATGTAACGATAAGAATGAGGATTTTAGGTGGATTAACCGAAATATTTCCTATAAAGATATGGTTAAGTCAAAGATCATCTGTAAGTTCATATCTTTTCAAACTAATCATAGATTGGACACATCCGAGACACGGTATCGTGGTGCATATTATTTGTATATGATATTGTTTTGGTAAATGAAATACATGAAGGAGTAAATACTAAACTCGAATCTTAGTGGGAAACGCTGAAAGTGAAAAGTTTTAGACTTAGTAAAGACATAATATGTGTAATTTAAGTTTAACAATATTAGACGTAACGAAAAATTATTAAGATAGGAGATGATGAATTATTTGTAACTAAGAATTTTAGGTATTTATGATTATTTTTGTAAAAGGAAGGAGAGATTAAAAGATGTCTTATATATATATATATGAATTATTTGTCGGGTGCTCTTTGTGATCATAAAGTATCTCTAAAATTTAAAGGAAAGTTCTATGAATGATGATCAAACATGTTATGTTATATGGAGTTAAATGTTAGCTATGACTCGAGCACATGAAGATGAGAATTGCATTGATGAAGATGTTAAGGTGGATGTGAGGACATATGAGGATGAATGTGATAAGAAATGAGAACATTAAAGAGAAAGTCGAGGCTGCACCTATTGAGGAAAAATTCTAAAAGACACGTTTAGGATGGTTCAAACATGATGACTAATACATATTCTAGTTAGGCGATGTGAAACTACAACAGATGCACATTAAATGCGGAAAAGAAAAAACAAATTTGATTAGTAACGATAAAATAAGATAAATTTATTTAAATATATATAATGATATAGTAGGGGTTATAGTCCAATAGCGTACAATGATTCATATAGTCGACCCCACCTAAATCCTAAATCCCCTTACCTTAGGTCTGTCATGTTTAACATTATACTTGTGCTCACACAGTCATCCTTTTATGGAAGACCCTGGCACACGGTGTGTGTTTAGGACTCATTGTGCTTGGAAGGTACCACAATGCATCTACTAAGGGGATTATTCTGTCAGAGTCACAATTATGTTACTTGATCATGTCATCATGCCAGTTAGAGAAAGTATGTCTTCTGTGTTAAATACGTTGTCATTCCTATCCAAAGGAATTTCATCTCACTTCCTCTCTTTCCCTGCCTAGTTCTTATTATCTTTTGGGATTTTAATGCGGATGAACCAAGTGTGAAGAATCATATTCATCCAAAATCTTTAAAAGGACTAAGATCATGCAAAGGAACTCGTGAAGTTAATTTATGATGCTCACATAATATATTTTTTTTATTTCCTTTTTTCTTCTGTGGAAATCTCTGATCAAGTTTCCAGTTTATTAAGGTATGCATAGTTCATCCAATGGGCACAGACTTCTCTGAGAAATGTTGAAATGCTAAAACTCATTTTACTAATTCCTGTCAAATGGTGGAAATGTCATTTCTCTGTCATCCCATCTGGAAATAATGATAATCCTAGTGTCTAATTACCTTTTGGTGTCCATTATCAAATATTTAGTACCTTGTTATGAGTAGGTTTATAAAGATTCCCTTATGTGAATGTGATCTATATATGAGGGGGAGGTGAAGCAAGTTTTGTAAGCCTAAGACATGAGAAATACTGGTGAGTCTTCTAACTTAGGGTAGAGAATGGTGCTGCTGGAAGGTAATTGTTTCTAGCAATATTCCTATGCTGATTCATTTATTTTTGGTCTTGTTGTCTGACTAGTAGTGTAAGACGAGCAGAATATTAGTTAGTTCTCCTATTTTCCCAAGGAGGAAGTTGTGTTATTCTATGAATATGATTAATTATACTTCTCTAGATCTACTTCAGATAACCATTTATGTTTAGTTAGATGTATTTGTAAAATTCCTTCTTTTGTTGCTATTCTCAATAACTTCATGCATTAATCAGCTTTGATAGTTTGATTAACCATGTATACATAGCAATTACTTGTTGTGCGTAGAGTAGTTTACAAAGTAAAGTAGTATCATGCATTACACCATGTATACTCTCAGCCCTCAGTCAGAGCTTCATGCATTACAAAGTAAAGTAGTATCATTTGACCCAACAAAAGAAAAAAGAAAGTGAAGAAGTATCAGATTTTATATATGTTTTTATACAAGCTTTTTCTGTGTTTTCCATCCATTTATTCAACTTAAACTAATTTCAGCTTGTCATTTACAATACTTTCATCATTACCAGTACTGACATTAATCTGATGTATCTGTGGGATGTGTAGTGCCTTTGCTGTTAAAATTTCTAGGATAGTAGAACTCTTGTTAAGGTTCATGTGTGGAAGTTTCTAGAGATATAAGGGATTTTCTTTTATTTTATGGTACTTCTTGAAGTTGAATTTTCAACTTAATATGAGCAACCAAAATCTCAGTTTTCCATTTCTGTGCTGGTGTCTATGTGAACAGTTCTGTCCATTCTCCTTCTGTCAGATGGATCATATTATCCATTCATACATGAGATCAGGAGTGGGATTACTACCCATTTCGCAGTCATATGGACTAGTATTACAGTATAATATTGATCAACCTTGTGTTTTGCCTCGGTACAATAAAAAATTTAAGAATGTAAAAGATGTTAGTATGTGTCTCCATTTCACTGTAGCATACTGATGAATTTACCACCCAGTACACCCTGGTAGATATTTCATTCTTTAACAGGGATGTCGATTTATTGTGTTTATATGCCATACAAAATCTTTTCATTTGTGAAAATGTACCTGTTACTTCTTTTCATTTGTTGTAAAAATACCTAATCATTGTGATGGCATGTCACTGATTGTACTTAAAACTAGTAGCTATTTTTCCGCATGGGGCCATCACCAGGCAATCCTTTTCAATGGATTGATATGTACAATGCACGTGCAGGCTCGCATGTGACTAAAGTTGTTTTTTTTTCTGGTTCATGTGAATTGTTATGCTTCTTGTTTAGAGTCTACGTGCATTTTGATTTATATTAAGGTTGATATTCTGTAGCAGGTTTTCAGACAGTTCCTATTTTCATGCAGACTGGTGCTCCAGAGAAACAAGAAGAGATAAGGGCTGTGGCTGACATTGTGAGGGATTCACCCCACAAGGTGCATGCCCATTAGTTTTTCTCTTCCATTCACAGAGTATTTATGATTTTGCTTTTGGCTAGCTGTTGTAGCTTGATTAACAATATTGCGTATTACTAAAGGAAACATATTGCTATCCACATGGTTTCAACTAAAAAAAAAGGAAGTATATTAGATCTGATCTAATTAGTCCTTATTTATACAGCAAAACTGCTACTATGTCTCATCTGTACATGGAGTTCAGGGTCACATGCGCTGTTTGCATGCCTTTAGCTCATTAACTTCCCTGATACACATGATTATTTTTATTCTGCTTAGTCATTTCATCATGATCATTACCATTTATTACTTGTGTTTAACTTGCATGTTGTTAAATTATTATAATTCTTGATTTCATGTAAAGTTGGATATATCAATGTGAATAAAGGTGTACACCTAAACTATCAAGTTACTAACAGAATTTTATTAGGGTATGGAAAATGAAACATTATACACAGGTTGGAAGTAGGCTCATGTCCATCAAGTGTTTCTATAAAATCACCATGGAATTGCTAGTGGTACAAGTTGGAGAGCTAACTAGAGTTTTTTCTCATTCTTCTTATAAGGCTCGTCTTCACTCTGTTAGCTAAATAGTTCATGAAAGACTGCTTATTTTATCAAGCATATCACTTAAACATCTAACGTGTGGTTGAGTTGCACAAGACCTTAGTACATGAACGTTTCATTTTTATTTTTCCTAGATAATTTTAATGGTCATGCTTTTCTAACTATCTCTAAGGATCGTGCTCCATCCCATATATTTATGCTTGATTTATTGACCAATAAAGAATATATACTTCATATGTTATGCCAATTGAACATTGACAGCTTATAGATATGATTTTGAAATTCACTTTTAAGCCATCTTATCTTTTCCTATGCATTGGTCAAAACTATCAGCAAAGTGGGCTTAAAATAGGTTACAATGCAATTCAATTATCTTGCGATCCCTATTCTTTAACATTGCATTATGATGCATTGGTCAAAACTATCAGCAAAGTGAGCTTAAAATAGGTTACAATACAATTCAATTATCTTGAGATCCTTATTCTTTAACATTCCATAAGGAGGTTTGTTAGTTGTTCAATCATCACCTTTAGATAAAGAATATAAAAAATGATCGACATTAAAGGTTAGATGATTCTTCTAGGAAGAACTTATTCTCATATCATACATATAAATACCTAGTTTGTATGTGTTATTCCATTGTATATGTTTAAAGTTTCAATTTAAATATATTCTTTCCGAAGATGTTTTCCTAATTTTATGTGCAAATGTCTGTTTAATGGTTGTCATTTAATTTTCAATTTTTAGGACGTAAAAGTTATGTAATATATGTAAATTGCCCTGAAACCCCCAATTTGTTGTTACTAAATTCCTTAAGATTGACCATTGTGAACTCAAACACCCAAACATATTCATTATCTTACATGAATCAACTTTTGAAGATATCGATGGTTGAAGAGTGGGTGGTTGAATCGGAGAGGTAGACTTGTGTTTCATTGTGTGGACCTTTGGTCGAAAAGAAAATTTTCAAAAGATTGTGATATGATCCATCCTACTTTGTGGATCAAAGTGTTGAACTATTAGGGAACTATGTATACAAAAGAATAATGTAGCAGCAATGAGAATGTTAACGGGAGTGTGGGGTAAAAAAGATAAGAGAAAAAATATTATTGGCTAGGAATAGTTAGGGCTTGCTTCAATAGTTAAGAAAATGAGAAAAAATAAATTTAGATATGTTCAAGGGTGATGGGCCAATGGATTTTGTTAGTACATGAGTTGAATTTATAAGAGTGGTAGGTGTAAGGTGTCCAGGGAGGTCAAAGAAAGGCCAGCTAAGATAATTTTAAAAAACATATATATGTTTGGTTATATAGCCCTACATAGACTGGCGGCCCAGATAGCATCCATATAGTCTTACCCCAAATAGTTGGGATAAAAATGGTTTCACGATGATGATAAAAATTTTTATGAATTTTACACAAAATGAACCAGTTAATTATCTAAAAAGTTGAAATGGTTGATATCTCTGAGTATGGCATTCATAGTTGGATGTTCTCAACATCTAATGCTGGTTATATTCTATTTTGTATTCCAGATCTTCATAGGAGGAATAACTGAGGATATCTCATCTAGTCTTGTAAGTTTATCTAAATTATTTTTTAAAATAGAAGAAAAATTTCTATAGAATCTATTAGTTTTATGAACATAGATTGTGATCTTCCACGGTTGTGCAACTTCAGTTCAGTCACATTAATTGTTGAGTTATTCTTTTAGCTTAAAGAGATTGTTGGTGCATATGGGGATCTTAAATCATATCGCTTTGGGTTCGAGAAGAAACTTAATGGACCATGTGCTTTTCTGGAGGTACAAATTTGTGATTCATGCTTTTGACACGACTTAAGTGGCTGATACTGAGATTTTGTACGACAGTATGAAGACCATGCAGTTACTTTAAAGGCATGCTCTGGGCTAAATGGGATGAAGCTTGGTGGGCGTATTCTAACTGTAGTGCAAGCTCTTCCTGATTTCCAGGTCGAGGTACTGTTATTTTCAAAGCTGTCTGTTTCACATAAGTTAGGTTAATGAGATATCTATCTGACCTGCTACTATAATGGATTTCAGGAAAAAACTGGGAGTGCTCCATGTTACGATATTCCTGCGCATGCCAAGCCACTACTTGCCCCATCGACTAAAGTCCTTCATTTAAAAGATGTGGTATGCGAAACCAAACAATGTTTGTTTTCGACTGTGTAAAGACAAATATCATTAGTGACATGTTAATTTCTTGAGTTACCTCTTACTAAGACCTTTTTTTGAGAAGTTCAACGAGGAGTCTATGCTGCTTTCTGAATCCGAACTGGAGGAAATGTTAGATGATGTACGTTTAGAATGCACGAGGTCTGTTTACTTACATGTCGGTCAATTTTTCCCAGATGTCGAAAGCATCATGATGGATTAGTTTTTGAATTGCAGGTTTGGAACTGTAAAAGAAGTCAACATTGTAAGATACAACAACAACAACCAAGTAGATGTTGCTGGAGCTTCTGAAACATGTAATAATGAAGATTCCATCGAGATAGAATGCAGAATGGAGGGTCCAAGTGATC
Organism: Kaempferia elegans; assembly: GCA_037974815.1. Classification (NCBI taxonomy): domain Eukaryota; kingdom Viridiplantae; phylum Streptophyta; class Magnoliopsida; order Zingiberales; family Zingiberaceae; genus Kaempferia; species Kaempferia elegans. The sequence continues at coordinate 11,025 of JBBPFQ010821583.1, forward strand.
AGCATCGACACACTCAGGATCTAATGGCTGAAGGAGACATTGAAAGTGCAGGAGATACGAGCAACCGTAGTGTTGGAGATGGGGGGATCGATGGTTCTTCTGCAATAGGGACACAACAGATTGCTGATGTGGAAATTGGCCAACAGCTGGAGTCTGACGAGGACACACGTATGAATGAAGAAGAGACTGGCCCAATGACAGGTTCATCGTCGCCAAAAGTAGATATGGCCCAATTAACAGTAAATGCAGCAAATGGAAGAAATTTTTTTCCCACAATTGATCGAATGGACTCCAGAGCAGTAGTAGACAAAGGAATTGGGGATGGAAAGAGTGAGGAACAGATTAGCGACGAGTTTGCGTTTGAACCAGGCAGTATATTTGTGGAGTTCCTAAGGAAAGAAGCAGCGTGCACGGCTGCACACTCATTGCACGGCCGAACATATGGCGAACGGACTGTCACAGCTGGCTTTTTCCCATACGATAAGTATACAGCACGTTTCCATGGATCAAATCAGTCATGACAGTGATTCTTCACTTTAAAATTGATCTTCATAGTAAATGAAGATTTTACTGAAGTAGAATTTGATAAAGACATCGGTGCTTGTTAGTTATTACACCCATATCTAAGTATCGATATTCCAGTTTCCTCCAGATTTTGTTGCTGTCTTTCTGCTCAAATGGGCAACATGGAAAATGAGTCTGTTATGTGACTGGAACATTTACCTGCTAACTCTGCCTTAAGAATTTCATTCACATTTTGGAAAATGGAATTGGTTGAAGGGGGGATTCAATAGTAATTCTTACAAATGAAATATGAATATATTTTTTAAATTGGATTCATAAAATGAAAAAAATATATATGTACATATCCGTGTATTAGTAGTTTGGTGTATCTCATTTTTTATATATGTATTCAGTTTGTAAAGAATATTATTAACTAATAGATAAGGAAGGCTTTTAAAATATGAAAATATTCACAAAAATATCGTGTTATGTATTGATTTTTTTTTTTTTTCTCTTTTCCCAGAGTTGTCTCCCACTCGTGTGAACCTGTTGCTCGCTGTCTTTCTCCAATATCTCTATGGTTTTGCCCGTCGACTTGCTTCTTTCTATTTTTATATTTATTCCCTTCTTGCAGTCGGCCAACAGCAGCAAGCCAATGTTATTACAGACTGTAGGGCTATTAGCTTGAGGCTGATACGAAATACTTGTTTAAGGTATATATTTTATTTTAGTAGGTTGATTTATAAATAATTATTTGATTGTAATAGAGGTCTCGGGTACGGATTTGCTGTCATCAAGTGGAGTACCTCTTGCAGGGCGTGACATCCATCTTACAAAATATGCTTTGTTTTTTTAATTAATAACATATATCCAATTTACACCGAATAATTATAGAGATATTATAGAGATGACAACGGCAAAACATGACTTTTTCTCGTAGTCTAATTCATGTAATTTGATTTGCCTAGGTTAATTGATGATACGGTATATAAGAGGAAATATCTTAGAATTTGAGGTTAATCGAAGTTTCGGATGACCTAACGGTCAACATCAAGACTAGCGGGGTTAGACTAGACCTTTATGCGAGCGGACGAAGCTCATAAAGAACGGAGTTAATCCGT
>JBBPFQ010821692.1:0-12649 GCA_037974815.1 Kaempferia elegans
ACAATTTGACCTAGCATTCAAGAACACAAAAAGGAAAAGATATACGACAAATTAATGAACCAGGCAGGAAAGTTTCCGAAATACTCAAATACGTATCCTAGTTTTAAAATTATTATCTAATTCCATTTTTGCTCCTTCAAATCGATTGCTACAACGTAGATTCAAACATTGTTCATCAAGATAATAATATCCTACTTAGCAATCGATTAAGAATTTAATTCATATTTAAAAAATCACTACTCTTAACATAGTGTGCCAAATTGATGTTTGAGGATATGAATATAATCAGGAGAAGAAGATGAACACAAAAAACCTAGTTCCAAGTCATTCTAAGTTTTCTACTTCTATCAATTGATTTTGGCCGAAAATGATTGATGGACCTAGAGAGCTCACAATGACATACAAACAGGTCCTATGTATTCGTATCGTTCTCCTGATTATATTTATATATGCCCTTAAATATCAATTTGATACACCATATTAAGAGCAACAAAATTTTCATCATAATGACTTTTTATTCATTTAAAAAAATATATTTTTAATTGATTGTTACAATATAGCAATCGATTAAAGGTATTAATCATGATCACAGAAGCATTCCGAATCGATTACTACACTGTAATAATCGATTAAAAAACAAATTGTGTTTACAAAATTACTGCTTTCAATATGGTATATCGAATTTATGTTTGAAAATATGAATATAATTAAGAAAACTAGACGACCACATAGAACCTTGTTCCATATCATTCTGAGCTCTCTAGGTCTATTAGCTGATTTTTGCTAAAATCGGCGGAAGGATTTAGAGAACTCAGAATGATATGGAACAAGGTTATATGTGTCTGTCTAGTCCTATTGATTATATATATGCTCTCAAATATCATTTCCATATTCACATTGAGAGTAATAATTTTTTGAATACGAATGTATCCGAAAATTTAATTCGTATTTAAAAATTTATTGCTCTCAAGTGTATCGAATTCATATTTGAGTGCATAAATATAATTAAGAGAACTAAACGAGCATATAAGATCTTATTTCATATCATTCTGAATTCTCTAAGTTTATTAACTGATTTTGACCGAAACAGATCTAGAAAGCTCGAAATGACATGGAACTAAGTCTTATATGTTCATATCGTTCTCCTCATTATATACATGTCCTTAAATATCAATTCGATACACCGTATTGAGATGCACACATTTTTTATCACAGAAGACTTTTTATTTATTTTTTTAAATTTTTTTTAATCAATTATTAGTGTAACAATCGATTAAGAAAACCTTCATTGCTACACTATAGTAATTGATTCAGAGGGCCAAAAATAAAATTGGATACTTGATTTGGTAAAATTTTTTTTATAGAAAATTAAAGTGATTACTCTCACCCAGTTGCCCCTCATATCTCGTTTCCAAGTTATGTGAAAGGAGGTAAATCACGAGGTCAATTTATAGTCGACTGACAAGTTGGCTAGGGGCGGGAGGGTTTTTTTTAGAGGGTATGTGTCCACCGGGAATTGATCCTTTGCCTCATTGTAACAAGTCTGTCGCCCTCTAGCCAACTGACATCTCACGGGGATATATGATTTGGTAATTTTAAAACTAGAGCAGGTGATTTGAGTAGTTTGGAAATTTTTCTACATGATTCATTAATTTAGCTAAAGATATAATGTTCTAAGTGATCAGGTATCTGACAAAGATGCAAAAGAAAGTGGCACAAGGGACAATTTGTTCTTTAGCTTATTAATATTTTGCTCATGTTTGATGAGAAGCTACTGAGAAAAGAAGGTTTTATGAACAATAATTTTCTTATATAGTAAGCAAACATACTATTCGAATTGCTCACTTGGACCTCTGTAATATATCCTGAATTAGTTCGATTCAATTCAGTTTTATCATTTTATTTTTCATTTAACGCACACCGACAAACCTAATCGGTTGTCATATTTGACCAAGAAATCACTCTTCTTATAAGTTTCTCATGCACAATTAAGATGACCAAATGCTACTGAGTGAAGGTCATCCATATCATGATATGTTGATCTCATTGCATTTGCTTGTAGGTCAAGTGAGGTCATGGCACACGACGAATTGTCATCCATCGTGAATGAGGACTGATCGGTGTGGCTCATATACGAATGCTGAGAAGATCGGAAAGTATACGAATCGAGAAGCCCATTGTCATGGCACAACATCACTTCAGGGTTCATATTGGCATATGAAACTGAAGATTGGGTCATGCTCACTTCGCGGGGCAAAAAAAAGTCCTCACCTATTTCATACTCTGGGAACTTGTTACTCGACTCCTCTTCCTCGAATCTCGATGTTTGAGCTTTTAACGAAGCAATTTGCGCTTCCAAAGTCACAACCTGCACAAATCAAGGTAAGAAATCAATGATGGTAGCATTGACATTTCATTTCTTTGATCAACTCTGATTCATTGTACTAATGTACCAACTCTGATTCAAATTGTATCAAAAGTAACGAAATTCGATACCGATTAGTCCAGAACTATGTTCCTGAACATCCACATTCTTTGGCACGAGATCGAAAGTGAATCAAACTGATACTACATACTTAGTATCAAGATCACTAGCTTGTTTGGACTAAAATAGTACTCACTTGCTGTTGCAATGCAAAGATGTGTGCCACACAACCGTAAATAGGATCGTGCAGCCTGGCTTGAGCCTCATAGGCAATGGTGAGGGCGGCCTCGGATCTGTGGGAAACCGGGAGGTGGAGGAGGAGCTTTGAGACATTGCTCGCCCCGAAGACCTTGTGAATGGTTGCAAAATGTGAAGCCCCCTGCTCATGGCAAAAGTAGGGAGCAAACACACATCCTCTCACACACTTCCTCCTCAAAAACTTGCATGCACCACAAGGAGAGCCAAAGTCTGCCATGTTGAGCTAGCTACTACTCAACTCCACACTGCTGACGATTCGATTCGATTCGATTCTTATCTTAGGCCTTGTGTTGAATCACCATGGCATTATAAACATTTAGAAGGGGAGGTGGAGATCATGCTTTGGGGAATAATTTACATAGAGTTGGTCTCCTTAATGGCCTACATTAACCATTTTTTAAAGAAAGATCATCTTCTTCTTCTAAATTTGAAAGGCCAATTCACAGAGAGTGATGACAAAAGAAGGTAGAGACAACCCAACCCATTTCAGTTTGCTTCGGCATTTTGCTTGCTCCTTTTCTGCCTCCCTTTTCGATTCTCGACTCTATGAATGAAAAGGGCGGTGAGTGTGTTACTCGTGATCTAAATCGAGAGCTTTATTTTTGGCTTCTAGATTGTCTTGTACTAGTGTTTTTTGTTCCTTGAGGCATTAAAAGAAGGTGATCATTTGAAATATAGAATTAGCTTTGTAGTATTTCATCTTCCCCTATATAGATTTCTTTAAAAAACTTAGGCTATTTGATTTACTTCTTGATATAATTGTGATCATTTTCAAGTGTAGATGTTTGACACTTAACCATGAAGAAATGGTTCACAAAATTGTTTGTTTTTAGGTGAAGAAGACAATTGGAAAGTTAAAGAAGTAGAGGGGGAGCATACCGAAAGCACTAGAATAAATAAAAAAATGTTAATCTATTCAAAATGGCTACCATTGAGAAGAAAGATTTGTGCCCACTATTGTCTTTAATCATGAAAGATATAATATTAGATTATCAATAATGAAATTGTGTTAGTTGAAACTATTTCGAAGTTAGATTAAAGTCTTGTTTCATGTTCTAATATATTGAGTCTTATGTTTAAAGAAGAAGAAAAAGAAAGAAACTAGAACTGAAAGGACCATCTGAGTCTTGTTGCTTTCTCTTACAAGGAATGATTGAGCTATAGGTAGGAGGATTATATCTTTATTATATATGTTTTGAACATTATTAACATGTTCGATTAGTTCGATCGTATCTATCCATTTTCTAATCCACTAAGTTCATCTCTTGTATTCCTATCGGGTCCATCCAGCTCGTAAGCTCACTTAGTTCCTTCAAGTTGTCACACATTCATTTGTGTGTTTGATTTCCATAACCACTAGGTCTAATCAAGTCAATGGAGCAACACAATCAACCCAACCAAAGTCTCTCTGATTTATCTGTTTGTATCTAATCGGTGGACCGGTAATACTAAGCCGCCTGGGATAAATGTTATCACCTTTTGATCCAATTTATGAAGTTTAATTTATAATTGAAGATTGAATGAATCACCTAGTATTAAGGATTGACGTCTTGACCTAGACCTACATAAATACATTTAATATCCCTAAAACTATAATTTAATAAAATTGTAAAAAAAAGGATAAAATGTTGGATTGTGATTTCAATTTGATCTACATCTCAAATTTAATCTAGTTTAGTTTGATTCGATTGGACCGAGTGGACACCCTACTAGACCCAAACCCTAATCATTAGGTGGTCAAACTTGTGAGGCTTAAGCAAACTAACAAGTTAGCAAAAGCACGAAGTCTCCAAAGACTGGTCAAGATTGATTCACAAATAATTCTAGGGTTTAACCATTGTTTGTCTTTCTCCAACAAGACAACTTATTAGCTCCAAGAGACAAAACCCTAGTTGGGGCTTTTAGCTGTATGTGGAAAACCACATGCTGAGAAATAATAGTCAATGGCAGTAGGATACACAATCTACTAAAAATATTGATCTGATGGATACATAAAGGGTTGTAATGTTCAAACTTTTCCTCACTTAGGTTTGACCTTGAAATGACTTGTAAACTTGTATGATATCATGGAGAACATGCATGCACATTGATTAGGTTAAGTTGCAGTCCTTGTCAGTTTGTACTAAGGGATTGGAGTTAATTCTAGCTTTCGAGTTGGTTTTGATAGTAAATGAGTGAAAATTAGATGGCCGGATTGATCATTAGAGAAGTTCTTATGAAAACTAAATTGAAATGGCCAATTGTATAGTGGATGAGTAATAATGGATATAATCAGATTGCAATGCTTTAGCATCCAAATTCTCATCCTTGTGCTTAGATGAGCATCCAAGAACCCTTTTTTAACTATCGAAGCTCTCGAATTCTTGTCTTCTTCCAACAAATTAAAGGGTTAGACAAATCGAAACACACTCCTGCGAAGCACAATTCGATCACATATTGAGGCAGGGGGGACAATGGTGACCCCCTTTCCACTCTTGCCTGATGGTCACACAACACATGACTGCTTTCAAGGTCTTCTCCATGCAGAAAAGCTTGTTTGTTCCTTTTTCTTTAGGTTTTGGTGGTTTATAGTTGGGTGGGATGTGGACTCACTGTCTTATTTGGAGACAGATCTTCCAACTCTTGAGTTTTGACCAAGAATTTAATCATGTCTCTTTGCTATTTGATTTTGATGTTGGACCAGAAAAACAAAACAAAACAAACAAAAAAAAAAGTATTGAACAATTGCAACCTTCGACGGTAGCGAGACCGATGATTGATGAAGGTGTTTGTCATTGTTTGTTTTCTCGAACGAGAGGAGATCGACTGAACAAACGAAGAAAATAAAATTGAGGATGAGAGTTAGAACTTTGTGTTCATTTTGTGTGGTTGAATTGTGATAGTTTGCTATTGAATTGTGATAGTTTGCTATTGAATGACTCTTTTAAGCATGTAACTACTTCCTTCTTCTTCTGCAACATCCAATTCGTTATCAGCATCATATTTCAGCGATCAATCTCCTTCGAACAGGTCACTGAAACTGTCACTCAGAATGATATTCAAAATCTGGAATGAAGCCCAGTGGATTCAAATTCACTTGAAGCAAGAAGTGCTAACAGAGAAATTATTCCTCCACAAAACTCATGCCATGTTATATTTCAAGAGGAAACATAACTTTAGAGAATGATATTTGTTTTTGTTGTGTATACATACAAACAATAAAATTATTACCGTATATTTGATAAGTTGATAAAGAATATTTTAATATAACAGTGAGGCAATGTGTAATAATTTAATCAAGTTGGAAAAAAAATGTATTACTAATTTACTTAACACGTAATGGTTATACCAACTGCACATTGTAGCGAGTACGACTAAAAAGATATCGGATAAAAAAATATGACGGGTTGCACCTTTTTATTTTTGCCAATTACATTATACTACAAATTCTGAGGTCTATCCAAGTAACTTTGAATGCCAAACCAAATATGAGTTCTTCAAGGAGGATGCCAATCCAAGTGTCTAGATCGTTTAGTTCGGCTGAAACCCCGGTTGATAGAGATAATTTGAACGTTCCATACGCGAAAAGTCTCAGTATGTAATCACTAAGTTTTCAGATCTCTCAGATCTGAGACTGTTCTTCCACCTTCAGAGATTGCCAAGCTCTTGAGCACTTCCCTTAAAGCATGATAATGACTGTCGCATCTATGATCTGAGATAAACTTGCCAGATATTGCTATGCTGCGGAAATACTGATCTGGGTTCCGTTTCCAGAGTGAATATGATTCTCCGCTTTTGTGGTCATCGATATTGTCAATATCGCGTTTAAGGAAATAAATTGTTCCAGGTACATAAAGCTCCTCAGGAAGCTGTTCCTCAAGTTTTGTAATCGATAGGGAATCTGTGTCGAGTTTAGTTGAAGTAGCTGAATCTTTGTGTTGTTTTGCTTCTGAAGCAAAAACAATACCGAGTAGTAGTAGTATTCAGATAATATGTTTACAGCAAAAACAATATCGAGTAGTATTCAGATATCGTGTTGTTCTTCCTAAAAATTTCACCGTCAAGAGACACTATAAAAGATGAAAAATTAGCCACACTTTTAGTATTTCCAGTAGTGATAGGACTGTAAATTGTCAAAGTACTAGTCATGTTGAATCTTTCATGAAAGATGAGTACATTTTCTTCTTTTTTTTTTATTTCATAAAGAGACAATGATTGAATATTAGGATTTGCAAAGCGAATATGATTATATGTTGCCTTTAATACAGAGCCTAATAACATAAGAGTATAAGACGATTCATATAAACAACTCTACTAAGTGAGATAAGATTTAGTGGTTGTTGTTGTTGTATGATGTTGCCTTTAATCGTTAAAAAACCCTATAGATTGCTGAGATAAAAATATCTTTGAAAGGCATACCAGAAACAATGGATGCATCCCTAAGCTTGGTGTAAGAAGTAAGCTTCCGTGCGGCATCTTGAACAGAAGAAACAACTTGCTTAGCATTTGTTACCAAATCAAACATTCCCTTCCAATCTTCCTTCCCTAGAACACTCATCCTGCAAGTTTCCAGGGAGAGAAAGATAAATGAGCATGTAAAAAACATCATAAAAAGTTAAAAAGAAACAGAATTTCTGAGTGTTAAGTAAGATTCATGGAATACCCAATTGACAAAATAAAACTGAAACTACAACGTGACAAGAAAACCAGATCAACACAGGATGATCAACACTTGCTTGCATTATTCAATTAGCTCACTGAAAGATGACGTGAAACTTGCAAACAAGATGATCAACACGTGCTTCCATTTAATAAGAAATGGAATGTCTAGAAGTTAGCTGGTTAACCTAAAATGGCTAGGCATGAGAACCAGATCACAAGAACTATTGTCGATAACACCCATTCTTGCTCAACCTGTTTAAAGGCTTCGTTCTCCACACGTTACTATATGAATGTGTGTGTGTGTGTGTTACCATCTGTCGACACAAAAGTTCAACTAGAGCATTTTTAGCTTAATGTTCAATTTTGTGCATTATTGTATCAAAAGGGCGTCTAAACCAATACTAGAAATTTAGAACATGGCCAATCTATGAATAACAGGGTTAAAGATGACAGTGGTGAACTTGCTTAAGCCTATTGATTAATTTATACTACAAAAAAGAAGAAAAACAGACTTAAAATTGTCACCTTCACGAATGCACCATGGACTATAGCCATGGGGAAAAAGCAAATAGAAATTACAGAATTATCGTACACAGAAACAATGCATATATCCTACAAATGTGTCCAGCAATCGTCTCTGTTATTCAATGACCACAGCTGTGCAAGGTCTACTGCTTCAACTTTAATGCATTTAGAATAATGTACCTTTTCAATGCTTACCAGTCAGTTTCCAAAATTTGATTTCGCAATTTTGCCAATGCAACAACACTTAATCTAGGAATCACATCATCCTGTAAAAAGGAGTCAGGGAAGCAAAAATTGAAAAAGACAATGCAACAAAATCAACTACAAAACCCAAAAAAAAAAAAAAAATACAACACATAAATTTTGTTATCCAAATCTAACCTGTAAAACAACTGTAGTAACATAGCTGGCACAGCTTTCAGCTAGTTCTTTTGAAACACAAGGTGGAGATGCAAATCCCACAGCAGATACAATGTCAGGATCAAAGCCCAACTTCTCAGCTGATTGTTTCCGCAAGATCACAGCAAATAAAGCAGCAGCTGCACCACCAAGGGAATGACCTACTAGCCTTAACTTGTAACCCTGTATGAAAAAAAATCTTTCCACTGGGATAAGTGTATTAAATGACATTGATAAAGCAACAAACATAATCTTTCCATCTAGTTATTTTTTGAAAGCTATATATAAGGTGTAACATTGTATTTGCAGAAATGTTTAACTTGCCTTGTGTTTTTCCAGGCATTTTCTAATAGTTTTTAACTCATGATGAAGGAACCAACGAGCAGCTTCAGCTGTTCCAAAGTGTGTCGTGAAACCTTCAAATGACACTTCATTATTACTTGAAGTAATAATATCAGTAATGAGGTCATAGATATTATGTGTTCCACGTATCCCAAAGATAACTAGTTTATTGCGTCTATCGATCCCAATATAGTAGCCTGGTCTTAGCAAGCTTGAATCTTTAATAAACTTCAAAATGTTCCTTTCTTGGAGCATGCTTATCCGTGAAAGAACAGTCGCATTGGCTTTATAAGCCCCCTTTGCTAGCTCAAGGTAATAGATAAGATCTTGGACCTGGAAAATGTTAGATTAGGGGAGTTAGTAATGATAAAATTTTTACTAGAACTATTTCTTCAAAGAAAAATATAATGTTTTACATGTTTGGAAATCAACGTTAAAATATTTCATTTATATACAGGTGCTTATGGAGATCAATAATGGAACGATTCAAATTCACAGCTAAAAAAAAGGTAATAGGTCAGTTGGAATATGAGAAATCAACAACTTTAGGTCAATTCAACCATATGATCCACACAAAAATATAAATAACTGATGGCTCCTACATTTAGTATATATATGGTATCAACCGAATCAGCAAAAAAGAACAATCACAACTAAAGTTTATGTTTATCACACAGAAATACATTACTGACCATTACGTGATACAACAAAAGTTTCAAACAACATAGATTACATAAGGCAGTACATGCAAGAATCACCACCAGTCAGTATATATGAAGCTATATATTTCAACAATTCTGATTCAAATGCTTTTTAAAAATATATGGTACCAAATATGAATGCTTTTGATGAGAGAATCAGAGAAGAAATTACGATAGCATCTGAGAAAATTTGAACACCCTCAAACTCTTCAGCCTTCTTAGTTGAAGCTTGACTGATATAAATAAGATATAAACCAACTGTTAAGTCACTAAAACTCCAATCCTGGATGCCAATTTTACTTTTCTGTATACTCGTAAAAATTTCAGACAATGATCTACTGCTGGAGGATGTGGGTGCATTATGCTTCTCATCACTACCTGCAAAATTTTGTCAATCAAAAGCAATCAAGCCATAGGTCAAATAGAAAGCAAAATAGTTCTTATTGTGATCAATTGAAAGGTCTTAATTTTGATTTTATGACAATTTATCATAAAATCTTAGGATATTAGAAAAAAACCAGAAATACTAATTTTAACTATGAACAAACAGCCTAAACCCAGCACGTAAATTGAATTACATTAGTATATTTTCTATAACTATTGGAGCTAGCAGGATCTGAACATCTAACCTATTGCTACAATGATTGGATGAACATTCATCCCAAATGCTTAAACTAGTAAAGTGAGTAAAAGTCCCGACAAATACTACTACTACTACCACCACCACCACCACCACCACCACCACCACCACCACCACTACTAAAACAACTATTCAAGGTCATATCAAAAAATAGTACGTATACAAATGGATATTCTATGATTTCTTCTTAAACAAGGATCATAAATATGCCTTTGAGTTTGAGAAACAAAAGAAACAACTCTGACATGAATATTTCTGAAATCAATCCTGATCACAATTCCAGACATTTGCTGGAAAACAAAAAACGAATTCCTGCATATACAAAAGATTGTAAAGTTAGCTTTGAATATGCAAATATTGGAAATTCAATTGCCAATGATTTCGAAGAAATCCTGAAGTCTATTGGAAGTTATAAAACGCTCTTTTTGGGGTGGGAAAAGAACAATTTAAAGATTTTTCAAAAATTAAGTAGAGAATATAATAAAATAACCAAATATCAATAACAATGAGAGTTGTCTGGTTTGGAAATATCAGAGATATAGTAGCGTGAATAGTACATGCATTATGTATAATTGAAACAAAGAAATCACCTGCCAAGGACGCCCACTTGTACAACTGCATTGCTGGCTCAAGAGCTTTGGAAAGCCATGCAACTTCAAGTTTCTGCTTCCATCCAGCAAAATTGTCAAGTTTATCACTACCATCATCATAGATGTGAGGCTCACGCAATTTCTCATCCCTGATAACAGGTGAAGTTTCAGCTGTGCCCAAATTAGAGATGAACACTTTATCCTCTCTCTCCACTTTAGGGTGTTGTGAAAGGCATCGATTTATAACGCCAGCTACATATTGTAGGTATGATTCTTCTTTTCTCATTGAACGGATGCCAGAATCTATAGAAAATCAATGGGATGCAGACTGTAAGATTCAGAAAGGGAAGATGCTAAATATACACTGGTACAACCAATATGGAATCCTAATCAAGGTTGATCTACAGCATTAAACCGCCCTTATTCTCATTAGCTTTTCCAAAATGTGATTACCAAACAAAGATTACACCCATTTCCAAAGTATCATAAGTTCATGGAGTCCGTATTAAATGAACATTAGAGCTTGTTACTTGACAGTACAACTTAGAACAAATCCATGAATTTTGCTTTCTTGTTAAGAGTATAAATTGAAGCATCCTTGACCTCATCAAAACCTAATACGAGCGTGGTCAAAATTTATCGGTCACTTGCGAGTTGAATACATGATTTAAAAATGAATGTAAACCCTGCTCTCCACTTCATTCCCTGTAGCACAAGTGCACAACTGATACATGCGATTAATCGTATCGCGCATCAATTTCCCTCGAAAAAGAAACTAAAAAGTGATTTCGAAAGGAAAGGATATCCCACAAGAATAACAAGCCCAATTCTTGATCTTAGGGTTCGAAAATTTGTAAAATTTAAAGGATGCAAGGAGAGAAGTGTGTACTGAGATGGAGGAGCAGCCGCTTCGCCATTTCCAGGTTCGACGCCGAGCATCGGGGATAGCGCATGTGGCAATACAACCGACTAGCGAGAGAGAGAGAGGAGAGAGAGAGAGAGGCAGAGACAACTGTGGAGGCAAGAGATTTGGCAACGAGATCCTTCTGCAATCTGCAGTTGATCGTGTCGCAGGAAATGGGAGAAAAAGGGGAAGATACGTCACAATTCATTTATAAATGTCTCTAGAAGATTAGAACAACCATTAAAATAAGAGCTAACTATTAAATCAACAAGAAATTACCTTTAAATTATTTATTTCCGATGCCTTTAAATTTTACATTCAATATCCATGTCGGTATAAATTTATTTCTAATACCTATCCTAGCAAGTTTATTTATTTCAACTTTTTAATTGGGATAAAATTATCATATTATTTTCGTTTGGATTTAAAACGTAGAACTGCTCTTTTCTCTCCCAATGTCCGATGCATCACTCCTCGGCTTCACGACTTCAAACATCGGAGACGCACTCTGCCTCCGTGACTCCAAACCATCTGCCACACACTTCCTGGGTTCGTCCCTAAACTATCTCCGTCGATGTGGAAGACAAATATCATAGAGACGGCAGAATCTGACTAAACCATCTTAAACTCTTAAATCATTGGTAAGTAAAATTTATGTGCCCTAAATTTTAATTTTAATTTTTTTTTTTTTTTGCAAAAAATCAAAGTTTTAGGGGATGCTTGGTAGGCGGGTTTAGGAAGTTGGAATGAGAATGAAATCTGTTTCATTCCCATTCTTGATGTTTGGTAGACGGGAATCAGAATCGAAGTATGAGTATCATAACACACACCCCCTAGGTTATCGCTAAACATATTCTCCCCTCAATCAAACTCATTCTCATTCCTATTACCAAATATATACCAAGCGTCCCCTTAGATTCTATGTATTTATATACATCTCTTGATTATAGTCATGCAGTCAAACATCAATTTAACAAAATATATTGAAAACAATGATTTTTTTTTTAAACTTAAATATATTTAAAAAATTTAATTTGTGTTGAAAATGTTGGTGCCCCAAGTTGGTTTGATGTGATCAACCCAGTTGGGTTAGGTCCTGTGTGAGTCTTGTAACGCCCCAAAATTTCCTAAAAATATTTTACACAATTAAATTAGCATTATAAGTGTTAGTTAGAATTAATTAGATTAATTCAGAATTTTTTCAAGGAAATTTAATAAACAAGG
>JBBPFQ010821796.1:0-12648 GCA_037974815.1 Kaempferia elegans
GAGCCCTGGTTATCTACATGGTCAGGACAAAAAAGGATACATTCAAGAAAAATGTTTAGCAGACAAAATTCTTTTCAGGTTCTTCCTTTTAAGTTAATTGAATCATTAGAGAAACATAATGTTGTTATTTTTTTCCAGCGTCTTAAACAAATCTACAATTTCATAAATTCCATTTATTTTTGTTCTAGCAATTGTCAAAGTTACACTCAAATGATCAAAACTAACAGAAGGCCAAACAAAAAAGGAACTCCCAAGATGGTGAAAATTCTTTAACGCAGAGATGATGATTCCGCATATGTGCATGACAACATCCATGCTCAAACTAAATTCTAACATATCTTCAATTTCTAAAACCGCAATAGAGTTATCAACTTGTGAAATCAGTTAATTTCTAACTTCGCCGGACTATTGATCACACCCTGTGAGAGATTAAAGTTGTACTAAGTCCCCGTTCCTATGAGGCTAGAGGTAAGGCAACAGGCAAGCAAAACAACACACAGAAATCAAACATAAAAGCTTGTAGATCTTCAGCAGAAAAATAGAGTAAAGTGAAATTGTTTGACTTAAAAAGGGAAGGTAAAAAAGCATACCATTTGGAGCGAGAAGAAACCTTGAAAGCCATGGGTTGTGGCTCATAGCAAGGACCTTCGGTCGCAACCTTTCGGAGACCATACAGCCGCATCTGCAACTCATTACTCAGTTTCGACACTGCTTCCGCGCCCTTCTTTCCATCAACAAACTGGGTCGCAACTCTGAACACTTTCTCCACATCGCTCAACTCGATCCCTTCCCACTCATCGTCGCAGTGTAGCAAGGATTCTCTCCTCTCCTCACTCAATGCCCTAGCATCTCTCTTTCCTTCCAAATCTCCCTCATCCAGATCCACAGCTATCTCGCCCTCTTTCACCACATCCACTTCATCTTTGACCAAATCATCATTACCTCTACCAATCTCCACCCTGTTGTCTTTTTTTCTTCCGCGAAGTTCTCGAGAGTTAGGAACACCCACTTTACCCTTGGCGATTTCCTTCTCGAGTTCAACCTCAATGATCTCTCGGATGATTGCCCTCTGTTCAGAGAGATCGGGTGGCGAGGGAACACCACTAGACGCGCTAGCCTCGCCCAAAGACTTAGCGCCACCCCGTATCCTCCTACTCGGTCGATCGGCGCCTGCAACGGAGGTGCAAGCGGTCGGAGGCACCGGCGGCCGAAGCCCTAAATCGCCGGGGGCCGGTTCCTGGTTCTTCGCCCGCCGCCTCCTCCGCGGCCGATCCGATCGCCGCGGCGACGAGGAGGTAAGAACTGCGGTTGCAGGCACAGGAAGCTTACGGATCTCTGCGGGGCGCGGAGGGCCGACCGGCTCGTCGTGCTTGTAAGCGAGATAGACAACGACGATAGGCAATACGACGCTGACAAAGAAGAGGAAGGCGATGAACCAAGGATCTGCCATGGCCTTCTCCTCCGATCTCCTCCTCTTACTCTTCCTCCTCGTTGGCTTGCGCTCCAAGGCAGTGAGAAGGAAAACATTGGTATTTATAGACGAAGAGAGACAAGGTCGGTTGTTGGGCTTTCAAATTCGGTAGAAGAGAAGAGAAGAGCAGAGGATAAATCAGAAGAGAAGCGAAAGAGGAGGAGATGAGCGCCAAAGAATATTCTTAACTTCGGTGCCAGCAAAATCCATAGATACTCCTCTCACCTATTATGTCTCCTCAAAATCGTACCTTCATTTCTATTCTTAGGCAAAATACGGCCCACGGTAGAAGGGCCTAACACCGTTGAGGTAGAAAACTGTCAGGTGGTGGGCTATCACGCCGATGTACTAGCAATGATATAGTCGCTACTTCAACGCGTTTGACGAACGTCGAATGGGAGGCAACGTTGCCTCGCCGGAGTCACATACAAATGGGAAAAATTAAAAGAGGCTCCCTCATTTGATAAAGTGCGAGACGATCCTTTTCTTATTTAAAATAAACGCCTTTAACTATCTCTAAATCCATTTTAAATTTTAAATGGTCACAGCTAACTACTAATTTCTCCCATTTATAACAGCTTATTATTCATTTCTACATGTTTACAACTGATTATTGACTTCTATAATAATATTATTATTTTATATTAATTTTGCTTATGGAAAATGATAATTTAGTTAAAATAGTATTTTAATGAGCAAAACAATTTGAGAGTAATTCCTAACATTACTATATTTTAAATGATTATTATCGGATCACAATCATCTTATAGAAAATATATAGTAGCTAGTTGCTATCTTCGGTCCTATATTAATTTTGTTTATTAGAGAGTAATAACTTTTTAAAATAATATTGCTAACTTCTACAATAGTATAATTATTTTATATTAATTTTGTTTATTAGAAAGTGATAATTTAGTTACAATAACATTTTAATAAGCAAAATAAATTAAGAGGACTCCATGATATCTATTAAATTTTAAATGAATATTATTTGATCACGAATCGATTGTATAGAAACTAGGAGGTGATTGTTACAAATGTACAGTAGTTGATTGTTAACTTTTATATTTTATAGCAATTTTCCGATAGCTTTTACATGGTGCAACAACTATTGATAGCTGCTACAAAAGCATTGAGTCAAAGATATTTTTATAATCAATTTCTTTAGCATTTCAATAAAAGCTTGGACTGCCGACAGGATTTAAATATCCAAATTTTCAAATGTAATTTGGAATATAAGACAGAAATGCTTTAGAAGCCAAAACAAGTGAGGGAGAAGGATAACAGTTAACTAATCAGTTCTTCATTCATGACAGACAAGAATACAAGAGGTATACAAAACAATAACTGGAGTTCACATCACATAGAAATTGTTATATAGATAAAAAATTTAGGCTATATTTTGTTAGGGGTATTGTAATAAAGTTTGTAATATAATTGAGTTTGGAACGTAAATGAATTATATATTGTTGGGCTTTTAATTCAGATTACATTAAAACTTCATAATTGTGCCAAACAAATTAATCATTCTTATAATATAATTTTAATTTAATTACCCCGCTAAACACAGCCTTAATACAAACAGCATTCATTGTATAGATAGAGCCGTTAAAGCATTTGTGGTTGAGAGTTTAGGCATAAAATTGTGAGAAGGAAAAGGTCACAATCTTAAAGCATTTCTTTCTCTATTGTGTTTTATCCAGCAAAGCGTCTTCATCTATAGATATTGATGCATGTTATCACCTATCTAGACAAATACAATCTTGATGAAATTCATTCAGACAAAAAATATCTTTATAAACAATCTTGAAAGCTTACTAGATTATTTGGGCATGAAGAGTAAAAAAGAAAAATCAAGCAACATATAACCCAGGCCTTTTACTGCTGCTTCAGCCACTAAGCCACAAGAAAGAATATCAATGTCTTAAGCAGTACAACAAGTATAATCAATCCATTAAAACAATGAAGCATAAATACATGTTAATACCTGTAAGAACAGGGCATGTTGAAAAGAAGCTAATTACTATGCATAATGCTTCATAACCATCACCAAAAAGGTACAAAATAGGTATACACCAACAAAAAGGGAACATTTTTTCACAGACTCATCAATGAGTAATCTTCTTTGTAACAACCACATAAGAACCAGACATCACTTCAGCATCGTTATCCATTGCTGCCATAACTGTATTAAGAATAATAACCTAAGTGGAAAATTCATTCAGATATGCTGAAAGACATGTAAGCAATAACATTGATTCAATCATAGTTTAACAGAACCGTTCTAAAGGATGCATGACCAAAGGGTATAGAATCAGTAAAATCATGAGGAAATAGCACAAGCAATATATGGAAGCGTCAAGTATATATATCATAAACAAAAAGATGAAAACTACAAGCAGGATCGCCCAAACTTTGTTTGTGAAAACCCGATATAAGACGCAATTCATCAAAACCAGCAAAAGATCAAACGTAGCAATGGGGCGAATAAATCCAGAGCATCAAAATTGCCGCAGCTGTAGCAGGATCGATCACTTCGGTGCCTTGATGCAGGTCCAATCCAGGATAAAACCCAATATGATTATTTAAACTTTAAACGGCTATAACTTTTTGACTCGGGACTTGGAATCAAGTTCGGTGGTCGCTCGTGCAGAATTCGAAAACGTATGTTTGTTATCGGTGAATCTAACCGCCATTTTGACTCCAAATTCTACCATTTTTAGAGTCCTTTTGTTGTTTTTGGTAATTTTCATTTTTAGGGTATTTAAGGTAATTTTGATATTCTTGTTATTTATAGGAGAGGATTTGTATTGATGTCCGTTTTGAGTTAAGATCACTCAGTTATGTACTTTTCTTTTCGAATAAAAGATCTATTTCCTTTTTGCAATTTATGTTCCTTATGTTAGAGAGAATGGAGATGATGATTTTTTTAGAGGGGAAAAGAATGAAGGAGAACTCAATAACAATTATTCTTCATCTACTATATTGATTCTCAAATGTTAACTACAAGAACATATTTATACATACAAAGGGACACATACACAACTTTTTAAAAGACATTTAAGTGACTCTTCATGACTACTTGACTAGATGCTAAGAATATTCTCTAGGAATATACTCTTAGAGTGAATAAATGAATTATATACACAAAATATTAAGTTTATTATTTCAACACCTTATTTGGGCTTTATGTTGTGGTTTATATAAATGTTATGTTTAGATGTTGAAAGATGATTTTTTATTCATAATAAAATTTTTTATTGTGGCAAAACTCAAAGAATGACATATTTCTCTTCATTTTGGGAGGTCCTCTTCTTGTTTTCTCCTAAATGATAATCGCTATCTCTTGGATCGTGTAGGACTGGTGAACGGAGGTCAATAAGTCTGCAATAAGAATTAAAAAAAAAATCTCGAGCTAACTCTAGCAGGGATATTATGTTAGTTCAACAATTTAATTAAAAGACACAACATAAAAAGAAAGTAAAGGGGCACATAAATTTACTTGGTTACAACTAAGGTGGTTGTAAATCCAAGGCAGATGAAAGCTCTAGTAGAATTTCCTTTGGTGAAGGCAGAGTTGTGCTTGAGTAGTTATTTATTTCCTAGCTCAAGTGGTCTTTTTATAGGACCAGGAAATGTTATCTCGTGGGTTGAAGGCGCCTCTATGGATGCCCAGGGCGCCCTCAGTCAGATAAAAATTTTTCTTAAGAGATAAAACTTTATCTCTTCTCAACGACAACTGACCAGCTTCTGAGGGCGCCTTTTGCTATCTGAAGGCGCCTTCTGAATATCAGAAGGTGTCTTCCATGCAGGAG
The DNA here is from genome assembly GCA_037974815.1 of Kaempferia elegans. Taxonomy (NCBI): domain Eukaryota; kingdom Viridiplantae; phylum Streptophyta; class Magnoliopsida; order Zingiberales; family Zingiberaceae; genus Kaempferia; species Kaempferia elegans. The sequence continues at coordinate 5,287 of JBBPFQ010821796.1, forward strand.
GCACGAGGACGCCTTTGTTTGTCTCTAAGACACCTCAATATTGCTTGGAGACGCCTTCTCTAGCTGACATCTCCTTTTCTTCATTTGGGTGATGCTCCGGGCGGCTCTGTATGCTTTCTATCGCTTGAGTTATCTCGAATATATAGGGTTCATCCGAACGCATGTTTTGTCCTTCTTCTTGAGCAGACTTCCTTCCCGACTTCTCATTCCTAAGACTGACATGCGCATTCTTCTCGTCCGCCAGTGTACTCTTTCGCGGCTTCTCGTCCATTGGACGCACTGAGCCTGTCGACTCGCTTGTCGTGTCGTCATTCTCGTCCGTCGTATCTTCAGCTCGACTTCTTGTGTTCCAAAGCTTCTGCACACTTAGACAAAAGAATCAAAAAACTACAGGACCTAACCTAACTTAGTTGATTACATCAAAACCAACATGAGGACCAACACTATCTTGCCCCGCGTCAGTTGGTATCAGAGCCCGTGAAAGTCATCATCGGATCCATGGCGGGTTGTTGTCACTAAAAAACAATAATTTAGGGATGAAAATTAGGGACAAAACTTGTTCATCCCAAAATAGCAACACATTTTGTGAAAAAAAAAAAATCGACCCAAATTATCAATGGAATCTGTAATAAAATATTTTCGTTATAAAAAATTACCACACTCAATTTATTGGGTTAAAAATAAGAAAGAGATCATTTTTATGATGAGGGGAACAATACGAATACATGAGAACTTATTTTATGAAATTATGATATCTCCATATACATATTTAGGTCGTCCGATATTTTTTATTATTTTAAAGTTGGGATGAATTCAGGATTCGTCCCAAATTTATGGACAAATCATAAATTTATAAACGTCTATAAATTTGGGACGAATCTATGATTCGTCCCATATTGTTAAAAAAAAAAATAAAATAAAATTTGAAGGCTTAAATATAGATCTAGAGATATCAGAATTTTATGAAACAATATTCTATTTGTTCGTATTGTTCTTATTATCGTAAAAACGGCATCTTGCTTATTTTTAATCTAATCAATTGAGTGTGATATTTTTTACATGTATAGTTTTGACATAATTCGTGTTGAAAAAATTATTACACTTAATTTATTGAGTTAAAAAAAAATGAAGAGATTATTTTTATGATGAAGAGAACAATATGAACACACGAGAACTTATTTCATGAAATTTTGATATCTTTAGGTAGATATTTAGGCCTTTTGATTTTTTTTATTTTTAATTTTTTTAAAAAAATTTGAGATGGATGCAAGATTCCTCTATAAATTTGGGACGAATTCTTAATTTGTCCTAAAAAAATTATGACTTTTTTCAAAAAAATATAACATTTTTTTATATATTTTTATTATTTAAAATACCCAACACTAACTATTGCACCAAATAGACTTCCTTTTGAATCTCCACCTGCAATACTCTCCTGTCTCTTTTGACATTAATGTGGTCCATTGACTTCCAGTCTGATGGTGACTCTATATTTAATTATATAACTCATGTTCGAACTTCGACGCAATTATTAAATAGATTGAATTCCAGTAGTTATATTTTGTTTACGATTGGGTAGAAGTTTTATTCGTGAGTTTTTACACTCATCAACTGTATTTTAGGTAGATTTTAAATAGTAGATAACGTATTTTAAAAACTTATTTAATTGAATTACAACATGAAAATGAGGGATAAGACAAGGTAGACAAATGCAATAAAAACAAGGCTAGTGAAAAGTGGAGACCCTGATCCGGTTATATAATTGTAATACTGAAATTATAAGGATGTTTCTAAAAGATAAAAACTATGGAGGTTAGAATGAAAAGTTCTCCATGATTGTAATGATTATAATGTGGTCTTGGGCAGTGCAATCTAGTGTGGATTTCAAGTGCAAGAGATAAGGGTACTGATGTCATGCTCAATGCAGGGAAGATTCACGTGATACCAGACCAAATCTAACGAAGAATAATAAATTAAATAGATGAATTTAAAAAAGGTAAAATCCAAAGGAAGAGCGTTTTTTTAATTATTTATTATAAAAAAAACCCCTCCCGTAATATATTTTTATTTTTAAAATTACTCTTTTGTTATATAGAGCTAACTATTCCTAGTTACTATAATATATACATTTTAACTCTGATCGACACTAATAAATTATATTATATATATTAGATATAGTTCATAACAGTGAAAATATGAGCATTTTATATTTAGTTAACACTAGTAAACATTATATTATAGTAATATTTCAATCTGGATCAACAACCAATATTATATTGTAGCAAGTATAATCTATAATTCTTATAATATAAATACTTTATTTATGATCAACAATGAATAATATCATATTATAGCTGCTATGAATCATAATTATTACAACATAGATAATTTATTTTTATCAATAATTGATACAGGAACAATCCAACATGACTCATTAAATTTTAAAACGTCATAATTTTTTACTCATGACTCGGAATCTGACTCATCTGACTCTGTTGATGTCCACGTGTATAGAACTCAGAGATCGACATATGTTATCAAGGAACCCACAACTAACAACTTTCGGGCCTAAAATCCACTGTCAAGCCTTCGAAGGTTTTATTACTATTTTTAACAATTTTGATATTTAGGATATTTATAAATCCTAGTTGATCTATATTAGCATCTTGTTGTGTTAATTTATTTTCTAAAAAGATCACTTCTTTTCTTATAAAATTAAAATTGAGGCCCCTAAATCAGATTTTTTTTCCCTTTAATTCGTTTAACCATCTCGGGCGCCTAGACCTGATGTGTGTTGGCTAATCAATGTGCACCACCTTAGCCCAATCGCGGGCTTGCTTCACCCACTTGCCTAGGCGCTTCACGCTTGGACCAACTATGGGCACCAGACCATGTGACCAGTTTTTCCAGTTTTTTTATTTCTTGCTTCACAAAGTTAACACAATAAGTAATAATAGGGAAAATGAATAGTAATATATTTGACATTCTTTGGACTGTCTGATTCTGACATTGAGTTTCGTTGAAACGGTAGGTTGGATTGACGGTTACTGTTGCATCAACTGGGAATACATCCTCACTTGATCTTTCCTTCCGTTACTTATCTCCACTTACCAATCGCAATCTTTCTTGATATCATGTTTCTTGACCCACCATAACTTCTTGTTAGATCTCAATTAATCAATCTACACTTCAGTCAGTTGTCAATCCAACTGGATTTTCTCTTACCAAATCTCAACCAATCTGAACTTCATGTTTATTATCAACCTAACTGGACTTTATCCTGATGTTTCGATTCTCTAGACTCATCAAGTTCATATCATATATACTTGATAGACAAATTAGACAAATATAACATCTAACTTTAATGTATTTGACATTTATCAAAATCTGAGTTACACAATTAATGTTAACTATACCAACAATATGTTCATGAAAGTTGTTCACGATTATGTTCATGAATATTAATAAATAAATAAATAAATTTATTTAATTTAATAAATTATTTAAGATTATTCATTTAATCGATCTTATATTATGTATTGAATGAGTAAATAAATTCTTATTAAAATGAACATCAACCACCGAGATTTAGTTCATTTATCACCCTATTTATTTTTTTTCCCTTCTGGGCGGTGCGATGGTTAAGATATTGGAGGTTGCCACATGAAGTCTAGAGGTCGAAACTCGGCGCGTCCGAGTATAAACCTCCCCCATGCCTTGACCATTTGCACTTATGGACAGTAGCTAATCATCCGTGATTTATTTCTTTTGTGTTAGCCTGAAGACGAATTATCGGAGATGCTGGACCAGCGAATCACGGTTTTATTTTTGTCTGCCATATTTATCACCCTACTTTTTGGCTGTTCACAATTTACGAAATCACTATTTATTTAAATGATGTATGGTCGGATAAATAAGCGCATGCATGTATGGCAAATTGGCAATGGGCGGACATTAACTCTTTTTTGTTTCTTGTTTTATATATATATATATATATATATTTTAAAAATAGTATATAAATAAATATAGAAATGACTAGAATACTAATTGGCCTCGACACGTTGCGATGGTAAATGGAAAAGCTGACAACTCAGGCAGCAGAGGGTTTCGATTTTAATGCCATCCTCAAATTATTGATGGCGCTGAGTAGCTGGGCATTGGACAATGGACATGTGTCTTTTTTTATTTTACTTTGATGATAGAATTTCTGTAAAACGGGGACGATCATTAATTCAACTGTAATACTTGAATATTTAAATCATAAAAAAACATAAAATACAAATAATTGAAAGCTCTACATTTAAATTTCAATGACATTTTAAAATAGATAGGCACACACGTTTGCGCCTAATTATTAGTGTAATCGATCTCTCATTAAAGTTGATTAGGTTGATCAATCTTAAGTTGAATTTTAATATTTAATCAATATGTTAAGTGATCAAGTAAGAAATTAAGTAGATCAAAGTCGATCATATACATAAGTTGATGAGCATGGTTGAGCAAATGATATATGTTTGAGTAAAGAGTCAGGTAGGTCATCTAACACTTAAGAAGAGGAGGAAAAACTAAATGTGTTAAGGTTGACCGAACATTTGATTATTGGAGATGATAACATTCCAAGTGGATCGTGGATGACTGAACATTTATGTGTGAAAGGAAAATTCAAGTGATGCATGATTGACTGGACACTTGGCCATTGGAAGTCTAACGGAGAATTGTCAAAGGAAAGTTCAAGTGGGTCATAAAAGACCAGACACTTGACATGAGAAGTGAAGTTCAAGTCGATCAATGTTGATCAAACACGTACTTGGCATGAGATGGATGAAGTCTTGGTAGTTTAAAGTCAAACATATATATAGTAGGTAATGACGAAATCATAACAAGTAAGGTTGACTGGATCATGGATAACCAAAAGTCTCAATGGATCGAGGATGCCCAAATGTTGAGAAAAAAAAGTCTTAATAACTTGAAATCAAAATGTTATGGGGCGAGGTGAGAGCTTAGCCATAAAAAGAATTGCTTACCCTAAACCTTGAAATTCGAGGGTTTGAGATGAGAAAAAAGGTTCGTTGGTCGAACTAGTTAGTTAAACTGCTACCAATCAAATGATGCAGTTAATTGGTGATACTATTGCAACGAACAGAATGCTGTAGAATTGATTGGCCAGTTTGGTTAGTCATTGACAATGTAAGTTTACCAATCTATTGTTAAGGTAAAAAAGAATCGTTCTACTTGTTTAAACTATTAGATCCAACATGTCAGTCCGTTGATGAAGTCTACCAATCAAGTTGTAAGTGGAAATCAGCTCGAGCCACCGACTTTAAAAGAGGGTTTCGATTGAAATCAAAGGCATCGGTTACTTATATTTCCACACTAATAAGAGGCAATTTCAAGCCACAATAAAGGGTCCAAAGAAGGATTTCATTTATAAAGTTATTTATATTTTCTTTTGTATTAATATGCTTGTTGTGTTTGTTGCAAGAATAAGTTGTAAGAGTTTTTTCCACCTCCGTAAAGTATCCGAGAAGGAAAATATTTTGTGGAGATAGATCTCTAGGTCTAATCGTTGGATTAATCACTTTAAGATATGAATATCAAGTAAAACAAAGGTTTTGTACTTGCGACATCACGTTTGATTTACGTATTCTGCGCATTCAAATGACGAGTCTACAATTGGATTAAAACTGTTAGAGTTATTCACCTCCCTCTAGCTCATTAAGGTCCTAAACACTAACTTATCCTAGAGGTGGATGACCTTTCCTGGTTTATCCATTGGCTAAATCTGGAAGCACAGGTGACCCGACACCCACAGCCGTTTTGAGATTTAATCACGTTTTGGGTAATGACAATCGCCGAGGATTGACGCCGAATGCTCTGCTTGTGTTGCCAAGTGCCTTACTACTGCATTGTTCCAAAGGGCGGCATGAAAATAGCTTGAAGCTTAGTGAAAGTGATGAATAGATGAAAATATAAACTAATGGTTTTGTCATTGAGACTTAATTTCAGTATCACCCATTTATCTAAAGATAATTCATTCTTGTAAAATTATTAATAAAGGCTAATTTACTATAAATTCATACAAAAGAAGGTAACAGAGATTAAAAGAAAGATTAGCAAGTAAAAAGTATTTATTATTTGGAAGGATGTATCTTGAAGGTTGAACGTGATTACAAGTGAATAGACTGCTAGTATCAATTTAATCCAATTGTATATGTTATTTGTATGGAAAAATTTGTCCGGCTGGCGGACTTGTTGGCTTGATAGATTTTTTTTTAAAAAAATAGATCTACATATCTTCACTATAAAAAAAAAATTAAAAAAAAAACATATTTTAGAAGGAAGAGTATAGTTAAAACCCATTTCAACAAAGTACACTAAAAAGTGAATCGAAAACCTCTATTAGGACAAGGCGGAGCTAAGATATTGATTTAGTCTAGGCGCTGTATTGGATAGCTTTAAAAAAAAAGCTTTTGTATATTCGACTCAAATAGAATGTTATGGCACATAAAGAGCTAGGGGGAATTGCTTTAATCGCTTCTTCAAACTTAATTTACAGCGAAATACTCAAAGCAATACTCCTTCATTTTACTTTGTATAAACCTCCTTGAAGTGACTAATTAAAAGGTCCACTCTCATCACTCATAGATGCACTATAAAAACCCCCTTTTGGGGGCGGAGAAGGCTAGTAAAAGCTCAAGCATGAGAATACAAACAAGAAATGTAAACTAGGTTACAAATAAAATCTAAAACGACTTTAAATGTTACTTTGCTTGCTCTTTTTTTATTTTGGTTGACCTCTTGATGTTTGGAATGTGAAGCAACATTTGTCACCCAAAGCTAAAGAATTGGCACACGTGAATTTTAGTTATTTAAAACTATCAACGAAAATCCTTTTCTAAGATTCTTTGACACCTCCTAATTGATTAGGCTTACCCCTAATCAATTGTCATGTAGGATCTGCTCGTTTAAACCTATAGAATGACTACTAATAGATTCAGATGCTTCTAATCGATTGTCTTAATCGATTCAAAAGCTTTGTGTTTGTGAGAGAAAGCAACCTAATTGATTCCTTAGCTCTCTCTCGCGACCAAGGCCTTAATCGATCAGTCCAATCGATTGGGAAATGTCGAATCAATTGAGTTAATTGATTTACCAAGTTTTCTCATGAATATCACTATTCACGAGTGTTCCGGTGTAGAGAGACATGGAAGGCTGGCTCCAGGAGCACACGTGGGGTCGCTGAGGTGGAGGGTGGTGACAAGGAGACAAGGAACAAGCCTGCGATATTAACACGAACGTTAGAGGGAAACCACCGGAAGAATTCCGGCGGAAACCACTCCGACGCTCAAGTCAGGATCACCA